>RJWJ010035220.1:0-15000 GCA_004363605.1 Indri indri
CAATAAGCAACTGAGACCTCACCTGGGAAGAAAAAAAATTTATCATTTTAACTTATTGGGCAAATATTCAAAATAAATTGTTCCAAGAAGAGAAGTTAATTTATGCCAGTTGAATAGAAAATAATATTAGTTTAATTCATTGTGTTTCCAAGCAAACCAGAAGAATAACAATGACTAAAAATTCTTTGTTCATGAATCTAAATATTTTTCCTGATTTGAAAGACTGTGCTAGACACTGAATGATTATTTTCATTTACATGGTATAAGCAATTCACTTTCTCATACATCTTAAAAGTCTACCTACACAAGAGATAAGAATTATGCTGTTTTATATTAAAATTGATATAATTTCATGAATCATTTTTATTGACTAGTGATTTATAAACCATTCTCCTTCTGGAAAACCTCATTATTTCTTAAAGCCTCTACTATGCTCAAAAAAAAAAATTCTAACTTAATCTGTATCCTACCATGTTGTGCCAATTTACAAGTTATGGGCGATCGGGGCAAATCTTTTAATTGGTTTTGAATTGTGTGGTTTGTCTCAGAACTACATAAACATTAAATAATTCAGAGACTAAATGAAACCTTATAATGCAGCACACCAAAGTTGTTTAGGCAAGTTTTTTTCCCCCAATAATCAGATAATTATACATAACTAGTCATCATTACTTGAAACAAATTATGTTCTGTTGAAACATGAAAGAGGTTTCCTGGCACTATTTTGAGTTCAACTAATCTCATTGACAATAGGTGTCTGTCTGCAAAACCTGTTTATTGGTGTTATGGTTGGGTTATACGGCATTGTGTAGCTATTGCTCTGTAGTAAGCCCCTCTTAATTATATCATTTTTCAAATAAATATTGTATCTTTTATTTTGAAAAATCACAGGTTCAGTAAACTTGGCAAATGTGTGTATATTTTGAATACAGAATGCTTTGTCTTTTATTCATTGTAGATTATCTGTAATAATACACTGCTTCATGAGACAGCAGACTAGTGAAGAAAAAAAGGCGAGCAGTTATTTGCTGTGCATGTAAGTACTTAAACAGAGGAGTCGCTCTGCCTTTAGACATTCTTGCTTGATGAATTCACTGGAGGCAAATGGTTTAGAGTGCTGTGTCATGCCAATCAAGAGCATTAGCATCGCCCGTGCAGAGGGAAAGCTTGTGTTTGGAGGAGGAGGGATTCTTTGGCTCTGTCTACACAGATTAAGTAAAACGGAAAACTAAGGCATTTATCCAACTAATTATAGCAAAAAGAAAAAAAGTGGGGTCAATTATACAAAGTAGCCATAGATGGTAGCAGAGTTCAGTGGATAAATATCCAACCGTCCTCCATTTTCTGCAACTGGAAATGTTTTTGTGTTTACTTCGAGTGGAAGGGCACACTAGCAATACCCTCATGGAGCATCACTTAGTGGGTGGCCAAAGAGAAAGGAACAGCAAACTCTTCATTTTCTCATTTCATAAAGGACTTAGCACGTATAGGTTGGCTAATGATAAATCACCTACTTCTACATAAAAGTGTACACCTAAAAGAACATCTTTGGCCACTTAACTTTTTAAAAATGATACTCTGAATTTATAAGCTAAATTATGGTGAGTTTGAACATAAATTATTAGACAGTGGTACATTTGATTCTCATAAAACCAAGATACACTCTATTCAAGCCACAAGGACAATAGACTATACTCATCTTTTTCTGAGCATTAGGATGTTCCTACTTCCATGTTTAAAATATTGCCATAATTATATGCTTTCAAAACTTAAATAAAACCATTATGCCACCAGAAAAGCTGGGCAAGAAAAATAATAAATTTAAAGAAAAATTCATAAAGGAATCACAGACTAATGTTAATCTTGCAAGAACTATTCATTGGATAGCTTGGGGTCAAAATTTTTCTTTTATATCATCTTCTAAATTTTATAACGCACCCTTATTGAATAACTGCTCTCCTCACCCCCAGTATCTGTTATTAAAGTCTATTCTTTTCCTGCTAATTTCAGTGCTGATTCTGTTATAAATGAAATTACTTATATATGTGGGCTTTGTTTATTAATTGTTCCCTCTGGAAAAAAATTCTATTTTATTATACGTTGCTAGATTTTTCAGTGTAAGTTTTTTCTTCTGTTCCCTTAATCTATTTGTCTACTCCTGCGGTCATATCACCTACCATAACTTTTATAGTTTTATTATGATTTTTGATGTCTCAAAAGGAAAGCATCCTTTGTTTTTCTTCTTTAGGAGTATCTCTCAGTTTAGAAGTAGAATGAACATGGCATAACTCTCTCTTTAGAGTGTCTTATTGTCTTTCAATAAAGTTTTAATTTTTCGCAAATAGCATATGTACATTTTGCTAGGATTATTACTAGGCACCTGATATTTTTTATTTCATTGACACCATTATCTTTTTGAAAATATGTTTTCTAACATTAATTATTGGTATGTAGTAAATTACTAATTTTCTATGTTGATTTTGTATTCAACACAGCTGCATTACTATCTAATTTATTCCAATAAATTATATCTAGGTTGTATTGGGTTTTCTACATAGTCAATCTTATCGTCTGTGACTAATAATAGTTCTTTTTTCCATCTATTTTACTTATTTAATACACACGGATAGTATTTACCATCTCAGGCACTGTTTTAAGCACTTACAAATAGTAACTAATTTAACTTTAATAACCTTCTATGAGGTAGGTATTATTATTTCCATTTTATAAGTTGGAAACCAAAGCTCACAGAGGATAAAATACTTAGCTAATAAGCTTAGTTATTAAGCTTGTTCATTGTTCATTACTTAGTTTGTAAGCAACAGAGAAATAATTTAAGCCGGGCACTCTGGTCTAAAATCTATACTCTTAAATGATACATCATGTGGCCTTTCTGATATATTTTCTTTCTTTTTCTCCCTTTACTGCACTAGCTAAGACCTACATTACACCGAACAGAACTGGCTATAGCAGACACCCTTGTGTATTTTATGATCTTAAAGCCAATGCTTTCACCATTCCTTTGCTAAATACTAGGTTTTGTAGGTTACTGTTTATTAAATTAATGTAATTCTCTTTTCTTTTTACTTTTGCTAAATACCTTTTTTTCCTTTCTTTTCTTCTCTTTTCTGCCTTTTTTCAAAAAAAATTTTGAATAGTTGTTCAATTCATTGAAGGCTTTTGTTTTATCTATTAAGATAATCATGTTTATTCCCCATTTGTCTTTTAGGTGGATAGACTAAATTATGTAATTTTTTTTTTTAAGTTTAATCAATCTCCCCCCTAGAAAGAATTCCATCTTATTATACAATGTTAGATTTCAGTGTTCCAATATTTTGTTTAGAAATTTTGAATTTAAAAAATAGAACTTAAAAACTATTGAAGTATTGATATTTTTCGAGTTATCTTTTTTAAAATTCCATTTGAATTCCATAGTGATAAGAGAAAATGGTGTGTATGACACAAATTCTTTAATATACATTGATGTTTTATACTTGCTTTGTGGCAAAATGTGTTCGCTTCTCACAACTATTCTCTGTATTTGAAAAAATGTCAGTTTGCAAAACCAAATAAAGTTAGAGTCACATAATGGTCACCATATCATGAATGAAAGCATTAGAAGAAAGATTAATGGAGAATTTCTTTCTTTCTTTCTTTCTTTCTCTTTCTTTCTTCTTTCTTTCTTTCTTTCTTTCTTTCTTTCTTTCTTTCTTTCTTTCTTTCTTTCTCTTTCTTTTCTTTCTTTCTTTTCTTTCTCTCTCTCTTAACTGGGTCTCTATATGTTGCAAGGCTGGACTGGAACTCCTAGGCTCAAAGATCCTCCCACCTCAGCCTCCTGAGTAGCTGGGAACACAGGGCTTGCCCAGCTTGATGGAGAATTTAGAGTGGAGGGACCAGACAACCCCCAAATAAGCCAAAAGATCAATCTCTGTATTACTGACAGAGAGACAACCAGATTTGGTGTCATCTGATTATGATGCCATAGTAAGCACTCCCTCCATCCCCACTCCCAAATTGAAAGAGAATTTAATCAAGGCTTTAGAGTTAAATCCATTTGCCCAAGATATGCGAGATAAAGGAACAAGTGAATTAACACCACAATGAACCAATCAGACACATCTAGAATGTGAGGCAATTTTTAGAGAGGACCCAGTTTCTTCAATTAGTCAATGGCCAGAAGAAAAACAGGAAGGAGTTAATGGGGAAGGACACCTGTTTAGATCTTATTTCCAATAACCTGAAGGTAAAACACATGTTTAAATAGCCAAGATCATTTTAATATAGTGTAGACTGGACTGTGGATGATACCAAGACATCATTCATAATTTTATCAGGCATAATTTTGGTTATGGTATGTACAAACAAGTCCATGATTTTTAGAGATTCTTGCAGAATTATGTAGAAGTTTGCTTTACAGTTTGAAAAAAAAAAAAAGAAAATAAAAGAAGAACATGAAACTTATTCTATATATGTTCATCAGATCAAGCTTGTAAAATGTGTCTTTCAAATCCATATCTTCACTGATTTTTCTCAATTAGTAATAGGTATTGTTAAAATATTTTGATATGGTAATGAATATATTTACTATATTTGCCTTATTTTTTGCTTTTCATATTTTAGAGGATAAGATTTTGCTTCACATGTTTTAGAAGACTAAATTTTAAAATTTTATATTTTCCATGTGAATTGAATCATTTCGCATTCCTCAGTTGCTTTTTAAAATCTCAATAATCCTTTTTAGCTTAATGTCTGTCTCATATTAATCAAGCTATATAATCAATCATTTTTTGTGTGTTTTTGGATAGTATTTGATGAAATACTTTTTCCATCCTTTCACATTCAACCTATTAACATTTTTATGTGTGTGTTATATATGTCTATTTGTCTTTCTCTGGATTATTTAGTCACTTAAATTTATTAAAATTACTGGCATATTTAGGTTTATTCCTACCTTATTTTGAGCTAAAATCTCACATTTTCTATGTTCGTTTTTGCTGCCTTTATTTTCTTCTTTTGAATTAATTATGTTCTCTTATTCTATTTTTGCCTTTTCACTTAACACTATTTTATTTCTTTCAGTGATTACTCCAGGAATGCATACTAACTTAAGAAATTCTAAAGCTAATCATTATCTTCACTCTCCTTCTGAACAAATCGATGATATTAGAACACTATAAATCTAATAATCTTTTCCCCTTTTATGGACTATTGTTTTACAGATTTTTATTTTATCTTATTTTTCTCTTTTGCAAACACAATAGTGGCAATTAATGTTTATATAGTTAATGTTTGTTTCAACTCACCATATTTATTACTTTCTCCAATCATCATTCTTCCTTGCATCTCAGACTTTTTACATGAAAATATTTTTATTTCATCCTCATTCTTGAAAAATCTTTGTTGAATATTGAATTCTAGGTTCATAGTTATTTTTGTTCAGTGCACTAAAGGTATTATTCTAGTCCCTTTGGCTACTAAGTCAACTGTTAATTTAATCATCAGACTATTTGTCTTTTCTGTCTGATTTTAAGATCATCTCTTTGTCTTTGGTGATATTCAATTTTATCATTATATATTTAAATTATATATTATATATGTCATTATATATTTAAATGGGAATTGCTAAACTGCTAAATTTGGGTTTTTTAAAACCTAAGGATGGATTTTTTTTATTAGTTGTGAAAATTTGTCGACCATTTTATCTTCAAATGTTGACTCTTTCCTCTCTTACTAAAACTCCAAGTATATATGCTTTAGATTTTTGCCACTCTATCCTCCATATGTATTAATAACTGTCATGTTTTCTATTTCCTTGCCTGACTATTCTACATTTCAGATAATTTCTTTAGATGTAACACCCATCTTATTAATTCTTTTCTTAATCTGTGTCTAATACATTTTTAGAGGTTAATATTGGGTTTTTAATTTTAATTATTATATTTTTTCTTCCATCGATCTATTTGGTTAATATTATACCTGTTGAGTCAATTTTTTACAGACTCCTTTCTCCTTTTCATTTTCAGACTCTATTTAAATGAATTAAATATGTTAAGCCTACTTAGTCCCTATTCTTTTTTTGATATTTCCAATGTAGAAAGGTTCAGGATCATGCTCCTTTTGCTCCTGTTTTCTACTGCTTCGTGTTTTGTGATTTTTGAACTTGAGTTCTTATTCTTTAGAGTGTGGATTGAAAAAGTTCCTTTATGTAGGATTTGCATTTGCTCCTGCTAGGCAACCTGGAGACACTAGTGATCCAGCATCACTTTAACTAAAGGTATGGTTTGAACCTTATTTGACTATACCCATGTGCTGTGGATTCCATCTGCAAGCCCAGCCAGTGAAGACTTGCCTGTGATATGAATTCCCAGGAAAGAGTTTTTTCTTCTATTCAAGGTAGAAGACAAGCACTTTATCTTTCTCAGAGAAAGGTATTATTTCTATTTATACTAAGAGCATGGCTCTTTTGGGTCCCAGATCTATGGAGAGGGTAACCTATTAGATGTCATCTCCTTCCCTCGTGGGCACTAGTTCTCCATTCCCTGTGACCTGTGAAGATGTGAAAAGGAAACTCAGTTCACCTTGGTTGGATCAGTGCCCTAAGAACACAAATCATACTGCTGTTTGGTTTGGTTCTCTGGGTTCGTTCTTTCACTTAGTTTTTGATCTCTGAGAACTCCTAACTTTCTTGCCATATCACTGATATACCTAAAAATATGTATTTTTATATTTAAACCAGTATTTTTAGTTGTTTTTCGTGAGAGAGCTAATCTTAGTTAAGTTGCTAGAAAAACAGTCTCAAGAATCCTGCACCACCACTGTCTGAGTGAATAAAATAAATAACTGGAAGAAATGTCTTAAAAGCAGAGAATCATATACCTGAGTTTGTGTTAACCACATTACTCACAACTGGCAGGAAGTGACACAGCCACACGTGGTTTCAGTGGTCAGAGCGAGTGAATGTAAATGCCATAATATTTTCAGAAGGCTCATGCAAAATTTGACTGATACCACATTAACCTAAGAGAGGACACTGCAATTCACCAGATAGTTCGAAGAATGCTAATCTGGAGAGTGTCAGTGGTGACTACAGCAATCAAGTTGCTTAGCTGATTCAGTGAAGGAAACAGATTTGAGGTTGATATGGAGTCAAATTTAGTGGGCATTGTAGCTCTGGACTGGCTATCCACAGGTCTGCCTTCTAAACTCACCTCTGCCATTAATGGTTTGTGGTAAGCGGGCAAGTTGCCTCTCCTTTCTGGGCTTAATTTTACTTATCTGTGAAGTGAAGAAGCTGATAACATGTGAGGCATAAATCTGTGGCCTCTCAATCCTCCATTATCACTTTGCATACCCTCTAAGGCTGCCACAGGTCTTCTGGTAACATGCTCCCTTCTCCTAATGTTTAAAGGGTCATTACTTAGTGATTCTAAAATGTTTTTTAAGATAATGAAATAAGAGTCAGCTAACTCAAATTTTACTGGAATAATGGAAGAAAGAAACCCAGATGACCTCATATAAGTGTTATTTATGAATGGTGGATAGTTAAAAGATTTTCAAATGTGAGATATATCATAAATCATATTCTTTGTGACAAATTGTTTTTCTGTGTTCAAATTCCAGGTATTTTTTTTAATTGTTGTTCTGTTAGTCCATCATTAGCTATATTGTGAAGCTAATGAATTTCAAGCTTTAGGGTCCCTAACATGTGCATGCTCTTTTCAAAGACCTTTTTCTTCTCATTTTAAATAAACACTTACTTTTATATGTAATGTTTTATTTGTAATTTTAGGTATCTTAAAAAGTGGTTTCCCCAAATTGTATGACTTTCAGGTCCCACAAAATCTGAATTTGCCCATTCTGTCACTTTATTGAATAAAAAATTATACATTTCCTCCTCATTTGCTTTGACTTATCACTTTCATTAAAGAAAAAAAATCAACAAAAACAAGATACTATTGATTCAGGTGTACTTATAGAGGAACATGTTTCAACACAGCTTTGACCTGTCAAAACCAGAGGGTGATTTGATCATTATGCAAAAACTATTTCATGATTCATTGTCTTCCAAAGCTCAAACTTTCACTCTTCTTCAAGCCTAGGTCCTTGGAAGAAATAGCCGGTCACCATAGACACTGTAACATTGTGAGACTGTAAGTTGTGAAAGTCGTGGTGAGAAAAAATACACATAATATTTTAATTTATTTTCCAATGTTGAGTGAACAATCCTACCACCCTCACATAGTATCTTACAGTTTCAAAAGCATTCATGAAGAGTCAAATTCAGAAACGGAAGATTTATTCAGTTGCTTCATGGAGTTTGAAAACTAAGATAACATGAGCCATTGTTAACTTCAAATTATTCTATTCTGTTTGTATTGTTTTCACATTAAAATTAGACTCTCACATATACACATATTGACTATGGCTGGCCATTTCTAGGAATTTGGGTATTTTTGTCAAAGAAAAGCAGCCTATTTTAAGATTTTATTTTACATATTTTATTTTTATTTTGAGGGGAATCCAAATATCTACATCATGAACTTAAATTCCTATAGCTGCCAGAACTGACAGAGAATTAGCAAGGCAGAGCCAAGTTCACGCAAGACTGTCTACGGCGCTCTTATAGCTAAAGACAAACCAAAATATTGACTAGTTCTTCTCAAAACAGCATGTAGAAGTTGTGGCTGAAATAAGGCTGATGTAAGAAAGAATACAGATGGCAGTATAATCATAGGCTGGGTCTACAAGATGCCAAACAACCCATTCAAAAGTGAAAAACTCAGTCGATCAGTTGGTGGTTTTGTCTACATGCCACCAAGCAACAGGCTTGACTGATTTCTTCACAAAATTGACTGAGCTTTTGACTAGACTTGAGCAGATGTTTTATTGCTATGTATATTCAGTCTTAGTTGTCAAATCTATAACTCCAGTAAGTTCTTCAATGAGTGATGAATTTCTCCCCTACATCAGAACAACCTGAGAGTGTTAAACAGAGATCATCTGCACTTTTTAATTCATCTTAGAGTCTAGTTTAATACATGTGCTTGGCACAGTAGAGTGTACACCAGACAAGAAACAGAGTCTCCCAACTTACATGCCTATCTTTAATATTTTACTAATTCATTTGGTATCCTTGCTACTCAGATAGCCATTGAAAAATGACTAAAATTCATTTTCCTTTCTTTTCTCTTTTACTCAATAATTTCCCTGGTATATACAACCTACTGGCCATCAATGTATCAAATTACTACCAAAATTTACAATGACTGCTTTTGACCTTTTGTTGTAATTCTTTAAAAAAAGGGGGGGGGGGCTTTTCACTAAAAGATGGATCATAAAATCCATCAAATATTTTATGATTAAAAATGAAAACAATCTTTAAAAAGGACACTGTTTTAAAACGAGTTTTGTGTGAGCCCAGATCTCCAGCCTTTGGCCTCTCTGTTGTGTCCCAGCACCTAGGATGGTATGGGCCTCGATAAATTTTGATTAAAGGAATGATTACATAGATTGTTGTATACCATTCTTAACACCGCTGACAAATTATGGCCTAGGAAGAAGTAACTGGGGGAATAAATACCCAAACTCACTCTTCTCCTGTCCTGCAAATGTACTGCCAATGCTCCTATCGCCTAAACCCAACTAGAAACCAGAAGGAAAGGGAATATGTTAAGAGCCCAGATGTCGGTGGAGAGGGGTAGTATGTATGTACGCAGTACGTAGGTAGGTAGGTAGGTGGATGGAAAGGCAGACAGCTAGATGAAAATGCTCAGAACTGTGGAGTCAGGATAGTTGATTTTTTTCCAAATCCCTTGAAGATATTGTGCCAGATAATCTTTACGTTTCTTTCCAGCTACATTATTCTCTGATATGGACTATAATGTGAATGTCTTAAAACACCATTTGCCTTTAAAAAATCTAAAACTTCTATTTAATTAAAAAAATAAATTTTTTTTGACAAGCTGGAAAATACAAAAGAAAAAAAGATAAGTAAGAAGCATACGCGTTTTCATAAATGAGGCTTCCAGGAGCCAATACAATTTTTTTTTTTTTCTCAGCTACCACAAGGCAATCATCAGGAAGGAATATGGTTTTCTGGTTCCATTTCTAATCACTTCCCTTCTTTCTGATGTTTGTCCATCTTCCATTCACTATTTTTTATGTGCTGTCAGTTCTCTTCAAGCACAAACAACAGGGAGGAGCCTGAATGGGGAACAAGCAAAGGACTCCACTCTGGGAAGGCGTCTCTGGAAATGTTTACTGCATCAGTATTAATACCTTATGAATAAAAGAGCACTTGCCAGTCTTCTGAAACCACAGCATCAATTGCCTTTATTCCAAGTTACCTGTGACATGCTTTAGGGTACAATCTCTACGTGCCTAATACACAGGTTCTTTGCAATGTTAACAGTGGGTTGACGTAAAAATTTAACTTTTATCTGTATAAATTTCTATATTTCATCACGTTTTCAGCTAAGCAGTGGATGGAGTCTGTCTTAGCCCAAGGACCTCTGTCCTTTCCTGTTTGTGGGAATTTTTTTTTTTTTTAACCTTCACTTCAAAACCAGAAAAAGGGAAACTTTCTAAATTTACTCGAAAGATGTGGAAACTATTTCTTCAAAGCTCTGAATTTCCTGGGCCCGACTTTAAAATAAAACCCACCAAAACAGGAGGAATTGAAAGGATTAGGGAAAGAAAAATCATAAAGCATTGATTTTCAGGTTGGATAAGAAATTCTGTTTGGTTAAAAAGAACCATAGCCACTCTCCACCACCCACAGCTCTTTCCTTTTAAAACATGAATGTTTGCTCTGACCATTAAAGAAGACAGATGTAAACACACTTTCCATAAAAGCCAGGTTCTTCTTTTATATATTATGCTAATAGTATACACAGCCTGCTAATATAGAGAAAACTCTTACAACTTTCCTGAACTCACCCATCTGAATACCATGGTAAAACAAAATATTAAAGGTCCCGAGGAATAAAACATTAGGTACCATTACAACTATCTTATTTATCTAATTTCTTAAAGTCTAATTTTGGTTAAAAAAAAAAGTTTTTAAAGCAGTGATCCTACAATATGTTTTCTTTGCTTAATGTGATGAGAACTCAACAGAGCTGCTTTAAAATCAAATGGGGGCAGTTTTTTCATTTATTTTTTTCCAGGACTTTTACCCACCCTCCTCCTCATCCCCATCCCAGAATAAATCATCAATAGATGCTGAATGTTTCTACTGATTAATTCAGGATGCCAACTACTGTATGATTTCACAGACAGCAAAAGAAATGCCAATGCTTCCTTGACACAAGGATACATTATTCTTTTGCTTTCTGTGAATCATACAGCAGTTGGCATCCTGAAATGAAAAAACTATATGGCTCCCTCACAACTGTTAGGCAATTTTTGCAAAAAAAAGAGAAGCCTTTACACCTGACATGGAGCTGATGGCCAGCTTTAGAGAGCTGTAATTGGCACATTCATAACCTTTTTTCCTGTCAATATTAGACTAGAACTTACTTAGTAATCCTTCACTACTTGAGAAACTGGGCGAAGATTTCGTTTCAACCAAAGAATGAACTGAGGTACAAATGATTTTAAGTGCTGACAAGAAAATCTCTCTTAGGTGTATCATGTATCACAAATATTTTGGCTCTGTTGATACACATAAACAAATAGGGAATTGAAGTAATTAGTCTTAAAAGTCAAGGAAACAAAAAGCAAAATGTCTTAACATCCATTACAGGAATGTAGATGGTTTGTTTGATTTTGTTGGTACATTTGTTTTGCATTTTATTGGACTCTTTTATTTGGATAATTGCCTTCATTCACCACTTTACACGCCTAGACAGATAATTAGTTAATAAGCTTATATTAAGCACCTACTCTGTGTCAGATTTGGAATTATGAGTAAGGATCCTATTAACTTCAAGATTTGCAAAGGTGCCAAACAACCACATTTCAACAGGAAGAGAACAAGTTTTACTAAAAAGATTGGACAGCCATAGCACTTACTGACTTTTTTAAAATTTTAAAAAATGAAGCTCTTATCTCATGGTGCAATTATCCTCATTCCAAACTCAAATATATTGAAGAGGGAGGCTGAACAGGTCAGGCGTGGGTCCATATGGGAATTTCGTGAGCCATTTAAAACCATGAGCATGCTCCTTGAGAGCTGCTTTGTCCTTGGGTGTCTATAGCCTTCCGATGTAGACTCCTTGAGGGCTCTGTGAAGAATGAATGCCTTATCAAAATCTCTTCATTGGGTAGCCTAACCAAGCACAGAGAGTCCAAGGACTCTCTTCCTCACCTTCTGAGACCTTGGGGAACCCCGTTGGCTTCTTCCAGATTCTTATACTTTTTCTTAGCTTTGGAGGGGAGTCAACATCAAGGGAAGAAACCAGGAAGGGAAGAATCCAGATTATGACTGGATAAGGAGAGATGCATGCTCTGTCCAGGATCTTATTCAAGTAGCCTTTCTCCATGTAAGAGAAATGCTGTCTGATGTATAAAAAGGAACACCAAGCTGTGGTCCGTGATGATAGGACTAGCATCACATAAACAGAAGTAGCCTTCAAACCTTACAGTTTCTCCAACACTAGCCCATATTTTCTTCAATTTTCACTACTTTGGAGACCATCTGTACCAAAGTATAATAAGAAGGCAATTCAAGAGAACTATCAGTTTAAAAGAGGTGGGGGAGAAAGAAAAAGGAAAAACACCAGGCCTGGAGAGGGGGCAGGGCTGGGCATCAGGTCACGCGGTGTATTCATTATTTGTCCCCATTCCCATGTTATGTCTTAATTACTCTGGTCTGGCTTCCCACCCAGGTCACTATGTCACAGCTGGTTTTCTGCCCATCTCTAATTAATAAAACCTCATTTAGTATCCACGCGTATTGTAATAAACCTCTACTGAGGGATATAGCAGAAATAGAGACAAAAACCAAACCAGAAATTATCAGAGTTGCTCTAACAGTAACCTTGCACCACAAAGGGCCTTAGTTCAGGCCTTCTCGGGGTGACTTTTAACCTGGAAGGGAATTCCATTTGATTTCACTTGGAATTTCTGGCATAATTGTAGCTGCTCAGATTCTGCCCATTAGAAGAAAAGTGACAAAGGTTCCTAAACATTCATGCTTATATCGTTTGGAATTTTTTTAATGGTTATTCGCTCATGCTTTTTGTATTCTCATTAATATTATTTTACAAAACAAAAACCAAAAACCATCAAAAAAAAAAACTTAATGCTTTCAAACAGCAATATAAAAAGGTAACATAATTTGTCAAACGGTCTTATTTTGTTTCTGTGGCATTGATTCTCTTAATATTTTGACACATCGAATAAAGACAAATTATGTCTTTATTCTTTTCTAATTTATCGAATATAATCGCAGCCAATAAAATTTTGCAAATTGAAAAACCACCTTCAAAAATCTCAGTGCTATTATGTAAATCTCTGTTTATCTCTGCCTCTCTCACTGTCTCTGTCTCTCTCACACACACATATACACACATACACACACACACTACAAATTTTATTTATTAAAATTCACACAGCTCTTGAACAGATAGTTCATCTGCATTTTATCAGGTGTCTCTATAATTAAAGCTTATTGTAAAGTGAGATATTATTGGTGTATTTTATTACTTGTCTATGAAAGGCTGAACAAAGTACGAGGCATAAATGAATTCAGTTTTACAGTACTTTGTTTTAAACAAATGTCACTACCTAAACACACATACCTAATTATCAGTTCTTACACATTCTGCCAAATATCAAACCTATAGTTCATAAGCCACACACATGACAGGCAGTAAATATATTCCCCCTAATCTAAAATTTTATTGCAAAATACCCTCTGCACTATGTTAACCTACACTAAATCACACCCTACACTCTCAGCTTTACTGGTGTTTACCTACTTCTGATTCAAAAAGGAAAACAGTACTAACTCTTATTTCTAGATATCTACAGTAATACAAATTAAAAGGAGAATGACTATATGTAAGAAATGGGTTCAAAACAATGGCACAAAAGGGTTGACTTTAACTGTAACGACAAATAACAAATGAATCCAAGACACTTTGTTTTTTGGTATAGTTTCCAAAGGTTCTGTGTTCTGAATGTCAGGGTTGCTTTGCATATTTTTGTACATTTCAAAGGCTCCTGCATCAGCCATGGGACAGTTAACATAAAGATGAAGGCTCTCACAGATGACTGGGCCGTTGGTTTGAATGCACGTAGGCTATGATTGTACTATATACAATTTTTCTATTCAAGCACATGTAAGTGAAGGCCTGCCCGGGCTTTTCACAACAGGGAAATTCACTCAGGGGAGGACTCGTAAGAGGAGAGGTCACTAGTGGGGCCTCCATCTCCCACCTACAGGCAACTGTTTTGCCATCAACCTAAAGGAACAACTTCTCAGTGCTCAGCCCCAGCACAGGCTCTGTTCCACTTAACCCCTGATTCTTCACAGGTGCTTTGTTGTCTTCCAGCAGATATCATTTATTATCATGGCAGACAATGGGATGTGCTGAAGACGGACGCGACGGTCATGTCCCATTTGCCAGCGTGAATTATCCTCCGATCCTGTCCTGTAGTCGTGGTGGGCTCTGAGTGCCCCATTTTGAAAAAGAGTCTGAAGCCATTAGAACAAAAAGCACTGGAAGGGCTTGGGCTGCTAAAGGCTACATCTGGGCTCAGCAACATGCATACTAATAACATCATTACGGCCGAGTGGTTTGGAGAGCGTGTTTACTTTGTTGTGGTTGCTGTCACCTTCTACAGCTGAATTGTTAATATGTGGTTTTAAATTCAAATAGCACACAGGGCTAATTTTCTTGTATTTGCCCAAAAAATTAGGTTACATAGTTCATCTAATTCTCCCTCCACTTTTTCATGTGTGGGTGGTACTCCTTGTAGAGAGTACTTCTTTTCCATGACATTGAACTTGAACCTGACTGACCTTTCTATAATGAGTGAATTGAAAACATC
>RJWJ010035221.1:0-16664 GCA_004363605.1 Indri indri
GCATTTAAAATTCAGCACCTTCTTTGATGCTGCCCTGTATGCTATTTAGCTCAGATTCCATTTGTCTATGCTTCCTCTGTTGCTCCCATTTGCTGCTGATGTTGCTAGGATGCAGACTTCCTATTCTTTTCTCACTTTACTAGCCTCGTGATCCCCGCAGATGCCATACTAGAGCAATACTGCACGGGGGCCAGCAGCCTCTCTCACCTTTCATGAAGGTGAGCTTGTCCTGATGTCCAGCAAGGGCCACTGGGAAGCCTCCTTCACTTCTCCCACAACCCAGAGCTCCCTTCTACATGCAGGAAAATGGTGTAAAGCCTAACTCCCTTCCTCTATATCTCTCTTCTTCCTATAGTTTGGGATTCAAGGAAGCCAAGATTCAAACTCTGGCTCTTCCACTTACTGCTTGGTGTTTTACTTTACTTGCTGGGAATCCAAAATCCTCATTTATAAGATGCTCTTTATGGCAGGGTTTTATGAACATATTAAAGAAGATAATATATGTTAAACACCAAGTAAAATCTTTAATACTTTTTTGGTGCAAAATAAATGTTAATTTGGTTTCTGCAGGCTCCTGACAGAGACTTCAAGACAATAATAATAATGACCATGATGATGGTGGCAATAACTACAATAATGGTTACATGATTGGCTCATTGCTTTTTCAGCAGACCCTACAAATTAGGCTGGGGAATTTCTGTGAGAGGAAACCATCATTCTTATTCACTCCTGGCTATTCCAAGGAAGACAGAAGGGTGAAGATAGAACTTGGAGAGAACTAAACCAAGTTCTGAGGCCCAGTGCTCGTAGGGAATGGTAATCTAAGGCATAATCCACTTTTAAGCCACATAAAATAGTGGTTTGTTGAGCAGCTAGTCTGCATCAATTACACATGTATTCTAGGAGGGCTAACTTGGTGGATGAGGCATGGTAATGAGAGACATAACCGAGTACTCTAATTTGGAAAAAATAAATCAGGGTTTGCTCACTGTAAGATCTGCCCATATTACTATAAGGTCCCCTTGGCAAAAGATACCTAACGGAATCCATCATGAGAGAATATTGCAGGACCTAGTATGGTTCTAAGAACCTAAGGGGCAGTAAATAGGAAGGTTCTGGTCCTTAAGAGTATCGAGGAATTCTAGAACAGTAGGTAGTAAATTAATGCAGATATGGACTGGGTAATCTGAGCCCAAATACCACCCTATGCCATGACTGAAAGGCCATTTAGACATGCTCAATCCCAGGTCCAGTTGGCAGTATAGTAGATTTATGGAAGTTTAAGAACCTAGATCCTAGGGTTTAGGTAATAGGACAAAAATTCAAGCCACAACTCATAGTTTCTGAGAGTTTGCTGATATACCTTGTGTACATCAGACCCAGATTTGCCACTGACGTTTCTTAGGGAAAATAAAAGTAGTAGAAAAATTAGAGGGATCAACAAAATTAATACCTCCCGTGTGATGTCATGGCTACTATATTAGGGTGGCATCAAAATAATAATTAGAAGACCTAATTTCCTTCTCTTAGAAATATTGTTTGAGGATCCTATACTTAAATAAGTCAACCCATCTAAAAAAAGACGAAACATTTTAAATGGTAATAACCAATTTCATGCATTAAAGATATATATTTGTAGAACAAATTTTAACAATTGTGTTTAGAATGGTATGGGATTATCGTTCTTGCCATTGCCACTTTCAACCTCAAAGCCACATGGCTCGTGGACTCTCACTGTAAAATAAAAAGGTGGACCTGAGAATGCACCCTGCAAGTGTCTGGTCTGGTGAAAACATTTTGAGGAAGGATTTTGAGGTGGATCTGGTAGAATATCAGGGATAGTAGCTATGCAGGATAGATGATCTTATCAAAGGAAATATTTTTAAAATCCAAGATATATTTGTGACCCTTATGTGAGAAAGAATAAAATGATATTGGAGATATTGCATGAGGGGAATCTTTAACCTTATCAGACCATAATAATTGTCAATGAGTTTGGAAATCAATTATTATTTTATTATTATCAATTATTATTTTCCAAATTGATTAATAATATGGTAAAAAATACAAATTGAACATACTACATATAGTTTGGTTATAATATGTAATGTCCAAGCTTCAATGCCATACCCTGTTCTTAGAAGACTATGTTGATAAAGCAGCATCATGATAGAATTACCAATTCATGCAGTTTTAAATTCTGAAATGAATCTACATGAAAAAATCATTAATAACTTGTTACAGTCAAATGACAATATCAAATTTTTAGCCTGTAAACTTATTAGCTGCCAACAATTAATAAGATATTAGAATTTTATCAAAATTAGATTTAAATAAGGTATTTATCTTCAACATGTAATCTATAATTGAAACACAATGCCTTGAATTGACTATCCATATAATTTTACAACTGGGATAAAACCTAAAAATACGCATTTAGACCATTTATTTTACAAATGAGAAAGGGAAGACCCAGACAAGTGAGTTTCTGGAATTACTAGATGTAGAAAGTAACAGATTCAATGCTAGAATGTAGATTGTATTCTTAGCCCTTTTTTCCTCCCTCAACCACATCATTTCTCTCCTTTCTACCAGAGGGCTCAATGCCCCAGAAAATGCTGCAGCCATAGTGCTTTAATTCACTGTTGACGTGTCACATGTATGCTTGTCTTTCCCATCAATACTCATACCTTGTTCATTATTTCTTCATATCTTTTTCAAACATAAGCTATTAATCAAAGCAAGTTGCCCTCAAGGCCACTGTCTACAGAGTAGGTGGATTTTATAAATGTTTTATAATCACCTAGATTATTAGGACAAAATAAGTTATAACCATTTTTATACAAAGGACAAAGCAAGAGAAGATTGTTTACTTTTTAAAATATTTTTATTGTGGTAAAATGTGTACAACACAAAATTTGTCATTTTCACCTTTTTTAAAGGTACAATTTGGTGACCTTTGGAGGTTGTACAATGTTGTACAACCATCACCACTATTTCCAAAACACTAATGATTTCAAACAGAAACCCAGTACCCATTAAGCAATAATTCCACATTCCCCACTTTCTTCAGCCCCTAGTTACCTGTAATCTATTTGCTGTCTCTATGTATTTGCCTATTCTCTACATATTTCATATAAGTGGAATCATACCATATGTGTCCTTTAGTTTCTAGCTTATTTCACTTAGCATAATTTTTTAAGGTTCATACATGTTGCAGCACGTATCAAAACTTCATTCCTTTTTATTGCTAAATAATATGCCATGTACCTACATACCACATTTGTTTATCTAGTTATCTGTTACTGGCCTTGATTATTTTTTAAATCTGGAAATTTCATTTTCTGACTACATACTTCAAAAGCCCATATAAAAGGTATTGCTTATTTGGTGTAGCTTTATATCTGAACTTTGGGAAAATATGTGCTAAAAATTAAGCTGTTGCATGGTCTACCCCTATCAAATGATATTAAGAATTATTCAGAACATGCAGTTGGAAATCACTTCATATTTTCTATTAGGTCAAAAACAGAGATGCTATTACTTCATTAAGTTTGTCTGTGCTACTTGGAATGTTCCCAGCTACTTGGAAGGCTGAGGGAGAAGGTTCACTTGAGCCAGGAGTTCAAGGCTGTAGTTTATTATGATTACACCTGTTAATAGCCACTGTAAGGCAGCCTGGGTAACACATTGAGACCCCATCTCTAAAAAATAAAAATGTCTAAAACTTACAAGGCCATGGGCAAATAATTCTAATCTTAATTGATATTTAACCACCAGTTCTGAGAAGTACAGCTAGGAATTGCAAAAATGATTCCACAATTTCTTCATGCTTACTCTCACAATTATAGCTCTAACTGAACTCCTGTATGCTTAAATTCATGATCCATTGTTCTGACTAATTATCCTATGTGTTTCCTCCTAAATAGAAAACTTTTATGGTAAATACCCATGGCACATATTTCTGCTAAATTTTTCATGCTTTCTAGACCATATTAATTTTTAATGAAAATTCTTACATATATTTCATTACATTTACTAGCATGTTCAAAACAGGGATATAATGCTTTTTTGAGTTTTCAGTAAATACTTTCGCTATTTTAACAATGATAGTTTAGCACAATACTTTATACAAAAAAGACATTTCATAATTAGTTGTTAGTTTGATTTGATTTTTGTTTTAAATTCTGTCTCCCTAAAATTATATTTCTTGGTGTTGTGAATGGTCGGCTTCCTATAATTGGAAAGAGAGTGAAGCAGTCATATCTTTTGAAAGAAAGTACTTGAATCATTAAGTACAATTTAGCTGATATTTTTCAATGTGGGTCCAGTAAATATTTCTAATATTGTTAAACATTTTTAAGTACTTCCAAAGAGAGCAAGAAAGTGGTTTCAATACTTTCAGAGAAAAGTTAATTCACAAAGGAAGCTTGTGTTTTATGAGGCTTTCCTGAATTACAGAAATTAAAGATGGAAGGACCCCATTAGGTCATTCAGTTCATTCCCTTAAGAGTGCAGAATTGCTCCCTAAAGAATATGCACTAGAGATTTTCTGGAAAGGAAACATTAAAACTCAACAGCAACTGAGATAGTAAATTTGTAATTTATGCACAATAAAGGTTTTTCTCCTCAGATACTAATACTACTGCATATTTTAAAATCTGGCTAAAGCATTAATAAAGTGATTAGCAAAAGTCAAGAAGGCCATTTGTTAGTGTACTTCCTGATGGAATAAAAAGTTCCTTAGGCAATTAGTTTGGAAGGAAATGAAAATGAACCCCTAATTCCTCCTTCCTTCTTATGCCACCCATCTCAGGCTTTTCCTCTTTGTCCCCCAAAATACAACCTCAGTGTTCTATAACTTATGGGTAATAGTTCCTGCTTAGAAAGCATCATGGGTAAAATTTTTCTATTAATTTCTCTTATTCAGCTATAGTTCTTGTGAAGTCCTTTTTGAAAAATAGTGTTCAAACTATTAATTTGATGAATCCATAAGGCCTTCTTTGCAAGACTGAAGTTGTTAACTCTTAGGGTCTCAAAAATAGTGCTGAGCATTGAAAATACTTTCCATCAAACTCCTGTGACACTTGAGAATTTAACCATAGAATTTACTCCACAGCTCAACATTTCTAAGCTTATTTTTCATAGAAAGCTAGTCTTGAGATAATGGTTCCACAAACAAATTTGGAAAAAAATGTGTCTTTTATTCCTTCTCTTAGAGATGCACAGTGTCCACCAATAATTTAAAGACTGAACAACCCACAGTAATTAAAGTTGATTAACTTTCAGAAGCCAAATATTTGGCTCAGAAAGTTGTTTATTTCATGGCCATGATCATTAAATATACTTTCAGAAGTGCTACCTTAGAATTATCAACCTTTTTCCTTTAAATAAATACATTGGGTGGGGTAATACTAA
This sequence comes from Indri indri, assembly GCA_004363605.1. Classification (NCBI taxonomy): domain Eukaryota; kingdom Metazoa; phylum Chordata; class Mammalia; order Primates; family Indriidae; genus Indri; species Indri indri. The sequence goes on from RJWJ010035221.1 coordinate 5,419, forward strand.
TGTTTGTCTACTAAAGATTTAACCTGTCCTTTGAGTCAGTACCTTTGGGTTTTTTAATAGGTGATTTTCTAGAAGAAAGTGCTAAAGAATGGCAAGATAAAACAATGGGTGGTTTCAGAGCATGAGCATTGTCCAGACAAGGTTGCCCTCTATCACCACTTCTATTCAACTTAGTGCTGGAAGTCCTAGCAGAGCAATCAGACAAGAGAAGGAAATCAAGGGCATCCAAATGGGGGGCAGAAGAGGTAAAACTATCACTCTTTGCTGATGATATTATCTTATATCTAGAAAACCCCTAGGATTCTGTCATGAAACTACTGGAATTGATAGACAAATTCAGCAAAGTCTCAGGTTACAAAATCAATATACAGAAATCAGTAACATTCCCATATGTCAAAACAGTCAAACTGAGAACCAAATCAAAGACTCAATACCCTTCACAATAGCAACAAAGAAAGTAAAATACCTACGAATACATTTAACTAAGGAGGTAAAAGACTTCTACAGGGAGAACTACAAAACACTGAGGAAGGAAATAGCAGAGGACATAAACAGGTGGAAAATAATACCATGCTCTTGGGGGGGGCGGGGCAGACAACATTGTTAAAATGTCTACACTACCCAAAGTGATCTATAGATTCAATGCAATCCTTATTAAAATACTGACATCATTTTTCACGGTTCTAGAAAAAATAATTCTATGCTTCATATGGAACCAGAGAAGACCCCATATAGCAAAAGCAATCTTAAGCAAAAAGAACAAATAGGTAGGCATTAATTTACCAGTCTTCAAGCTATACTAGAAGTCTACAGTAACTAAAACAGCATGGTACTGGCACAAGAACAGAGACATAGACCAATGGATGAGAACTGAGAACACAGATATAAAACCATCATCATATAGCCATCTAATCTTTGACAAAGCAGACACTAAGGAAAAGAAACGTTGTTCAATAAATAGTGGTGGGAAAATTGGATAGCCACATGTAGAAGACTGAAACAGGATCCACATCTTTCACTTCTCACAAAAATCAACTCATGGTGGACAACAGACTTAGACCTAAGGCATGAAACTATAAGAATTCTAGAAGAAAATGTCAGAAAAACTCTTATAGACATTGGCCTAGGCAAAGAATTTATGAAGAAGACATCAAATGCAATCACGGCAACAACAAAAATAAATAAATGGGACCTGATCAAATTAAAAAGCTTCTGCACAGCCAAGGAATCTATCACGAGAGCAAACAGACAGCCTACAGAATGGGAGAAAATATTCGCATGTTACACATCCGATAAAGGGCTGATAACTAGAATCTAAATAGAACTCAGGAAAATCTACAAGAAAAAATCAAACAACCCTATTAAAAAGTGGTCAAAGGACATGAACAGAAACTTTTTAAAAGAAGATAGAATAATGGCCAAAAAACATATGAAAAAAATGCTCAATATCTCTAATCATCAGGGAAATGCAAATCAAAACTGCAATGAGATATCACTTAACTCCAGCGAGAATGGCTTTTATCAAAACGTGGCAAAACAATAAATGTTGGCATGGATGAGGAGAGTTGAGAACACTCATACACTGCTGGTGGGACAGCAAACTAGTACAGCCTCTGTGGAAAGTAATATGGAGATACCTCAAGGAGCTGCAAGTAGAAGTACCATTTGATCCATCAATCCCGCTACTGGGCATCTACCAAAAAGAGCAAAAGATATTTTCTGAAAAAGACATCTGCACTCAAATGTTTATAGCAGCACAATTCACAATTGCAAAGATGTGGAAACAACCCAAGTGCCCGTCAATACCTGAGTGGTATACGTGGTATAAAATGTGGTATATGTATACCATGGAGTACTACTCAGCCACAAAAAACAATGGTGATCTAGCACCTCTTATATTCTCCTGGATGGAGCTTAGCTTATTCTAGTAAGTGAAGTTTCACAAGAATGGAAAAACAAGCACCACATGTACTCACCATCCAATTGGTATTAACTGATCAACACTTAAGTGCACTTATAGTAATAACATTCATTGGGTGTTGGCAGATGAGGGCCAGAGGAGGGGATGGGTATATGTACACCTAACAGGTGTGGTGCCCGCCATCTGGGGGATGGACATGCTTGAAACTGACTTGGGTGGGGCTAAGGCAATATATGTAACCCAAACATTTGTACCCCCATAATAGCTGAAATAAAAAAAAATAAAAAAAATAAAACTAATTATACTAATAATCACATAAATTATAAATAGTCTAAATAATTGAAAGGCAGATATTGTCAGATCGAATAAAAAAACAACACTCAACCATATGCTTGATGTGTGTAAGAAATGCACTTTAACTATAAAGACACAAATAAATTAATAGTAAAGAATGGAAAAAATATATATGCCTATACTAATAAAAAAAAGTGGGGCTATATTAATATAGGACAAAGTAGATTTTAGACCAAAGATCAGTAACAGGATTAAGATGATCATTTCATAATGCAAAAGTGATCAATTCATTGCAATCCTAAACAATTATGCACCTAGTACATGCAGTAAAACCTGATAGAACTGCAAAAAGAAATAGATAAATCTACAATTATAGGGATAGATTTCAACACCCCTTTCTCAATAATTAATAGAACAAGTAGACAGGAAGTCAAGCATATGGTAATTTTGAACAACACTATCACTCAACTCAATCTAATTAATATTTATAAAATATTCCACCCAATAACAACAGAATACACATTTTTTTCAAATGTGCACAAAACATTTATCAAGAAATTAAATTTTAAACAATGTAGACCTAAATTCCATTTATTGCTAAGATGTTTTAATCTTCACTTTTAAATCTTTATAGCATTTATTTAAAATATTAATTTATAAGCCTTTATTCTGCTTTGTTTATGATGTGAATGAACTTGTCTAAACTACATTTTCTTTGGGAATTTTAAATGTAGCATTAATAATATATGGAAAAAACCTATTTATAGAGATATATTTGGTATTTCAAATATGTGTCTGGCCTAACGAAAAAAAAAAAGTGTTTCATGCCATATTGAAATCATAGCCAAAGCAGTGTTTACCATAGAATATTAAACTAGTAAAATCACTCGGTAGGTTGGGAGAATTCTTATCTTTACTGAACCTTAAAGATATTAATAACTTGGGGATTAGGAGCACCATTAAACTGATACTATTTTTGTAAATTTCCTTAATTTATTAGTTCTGATTAATGTTTTTGGTTTTAAAAAAAACTGCTCAGAACATCTCTCCACATTCTTTTGTCAGTAACTGACTGCTGTTTTCAAGAGGGCTACTCAGTAGTCCAAGATTTAATAGCATCTCTTTATCTACCACAAAGGTTAAACAGGGATAAAATTGGCAATAGCTTGAAAGTAACAAGCAGAGTGGGGGAGTGAACAAATTTAGGATTGGATTGGCTTTAATGTCACAAATCAACTTAAAAGCTAACTTGCATACTCCTTTAAGGGGGTTCAGAGACAACCTCCTTCAGTAAATTCTGCATGAGCTGTGCAGTTCAGTCAGGAGCCAGGGGGATATCCTGTTTTTTCTCCCTCCCTAACCCTTCTATGTTGAAAACAGAGAATCACTTTTGCAGTGTATTGATAGTATGTGTATATCGGAAGAGTACCCAGTTGAAGACACATAGAGAGGCTTGCATGTTATGTTACAGAGCTAAGCTAACGTTACCATGACCCACTACCACACTGTGTCTGCACAGTTGTGTTCACTGCTGTTATCTCACTGCATCCTCACAAAGGCATTATGATGTAATTTTTATATCCGTATTGAAACACAAGTACACTGAGGAACATAGAAACTCAGCAGTTTGTCAGTTCAGGAAGGAAGTAACGCAGCCATTTTTCAACCTAGAGCTCCAGATAATTTCTAATAACGTCCTTTTCATCTTCAACTATTTGTCCTTTTTGGTGTAGTGCCGTATTATCTCCCACATTTAACACCACTCTAAGCAGGATTGAGTCAACCAGTCCTGTGTTAAATTCTGCATCAGTTACTCACTGGTTACTTGATATGGGCCTCAGTTTCTTCATCTGAAAACTAGGAATCACAAAAGTATTTAAATAAGCCAATATACCTAAAGTATCTGTTAGAACACATGAGCTACAGAAGATACTTAATATATATTAATTCTTGTATCAGTATACAGACTTTAACATTTTTGTTTTGGTATTCTCATGTAATAAGCAAAACTCTAGAAGTAGATATCAATTTATTCAAGGTGTCTAAATTTGATAATGAATGTAAATACCTGTGGAGAAAGCATTAACATGTAAGAAACACACAAAGGTAATTGGAGTCATGCCTCACAGAATATTTCCGATGTCAGATACTATTTGTTAGTGAATTGGTTTTAAGACTATTTTTTGATGTGGGCTTTTAGGTTATGGTTGGAGTTTTATCACAACATTGATAATGTAAAAACAATTGTCCTAATTTCCTTATCTTTGTATAATTATAGGATGGCTTGAAGACTGATCATTTTTAATTTATCAAACTTGATTTAGGAAATCCTTGCAATCATATATTAAGTATTTAAACAACACTTTAATTTCCTTTACCCACATCCCTAAGAAGATTGTTAGTTGATTATCAAGAAAAGTGTATGCCATACATCATGGATAGTTGAAACTCTAGTACTTGGGCATTTTTCCTATTTGTGTCTGAAATTCTGATTTTCTTCCTTTAATAAATTTATCATCAATTTCTTATGATAACTAATGAAGCTGTCTCAGAAAACAAATGTTTCTCTTAAGTAGATGCTTTTTAAATACTAATAAATAACCTGTTATTTTAAATTTTCATAACGAACTTATCACATGCAAAAATGTACCATAAATTATAGATATTCATCATTAGTAATGTATAGACTATCCAATGTCAGCTGTATTAAATAGATAGTACCTTAAAATAGCCCTAGTTGCTGTGGCTGTATTGTGTGTTCACTGTATTGTAGGCATATTAAATATCTCTGCTCAATAATAATCTTACTCTGAGTATTTTTTATACAATTAGCAAGCAACTTCTAATCATGATCATCTTTATATAGCATTACAAGGATAAGAGGCTATTAGTTTTGGTCAACTGAAGCTGGGTTTCAATGGGTTAACTGGGATCTTTGCTTCTGAGACTGTTCATATCCTCAGACTTCACAGCCCCAGCAGAGGCTGGCTCTGTAATAAGTCTCACATTACATGCGGATTAGATTTGTAGAAATCCTGTAACTCAATAGGTACCTGCCTATTCTCTCCTGGCGTCAGCCTGCCTGCACTGCTTTGCTCTGTAGACATACCTGGCATTCCACCCATGCTTCCCCACTTAGTAAAGTGAACTGGAGTCGGCCTACCAAAACATTGAGGTATTGTGAAGGAGAAAGCCCTCTGACAGCCAAGCAAAGTGTGAAGTTGGGCTTGCAATGCCTTGTCCCTTTTGCTGAAATGTACATGCTACCCTTTCCAACTTCCTTATGTCCTACAGCAAGCTTAGAGTACAGGTATTTCCAGGTATTTGTCAGTAGAATGCAGTCATACTCAAAAGTAAGATGGAGTTCCGACTGCCTTTTCTTTCTCTCTTCTCTTCTCTTCCTTCCCCATCATCGCCTCCTTGACCACTAGGCTTTTCTTCCATGGCCCTCTCTGCTTCCCTTCCCAACTGTGTACCTTGACAAACATGTTTATATTCAAAGGTGGGAAAACAAAACCAAGCACCAAGTACAACAAAAAACAGGCTTGGCACCAGACCCTGGAACACTCAGTGGACTGATTTCTGGGAGCTGTGCCAAACGTGATAAGCACTGCTATTTTAACACATATCTCTAGTGCTCAGCACAAATCATTCATTAAATAATTAGCATGTTACCTTGTTAAGAATCTTTAAAACTAAGGTGAGGCTTTCATTCAGGAAGCACATCAGATTGTTTAGCATCTTTTTCTAATTAAGCATTAATCCCTCCCAGGAAGAATGAGTCACTCAAGCAAGTGAACTTTCAAAGATAACGGATTTCTCCTTTGTAAACTGCAATTAACAGCTTTTAACAGCCAGCATTGCTCCTGTTATCCCAGCAGTCGAAATGATTCTGATGATTTTTTACTTCTTGCTCCTTATCCAGCTGACCAGACTCAGGAAATGGAGATATTTATGACAAATATGAAGATGAGATGAGCAGTAAAAACCCAAACAAAACAAAACAAAACCAAAAAATGTCACATCACATTGCAATCCCATAGAGCATCCTTTTTACAGGAGATTTTTTAGTGTGTCAAGCAGTAGCACCCTCTGTGGAGACACAAGGTGGCATTCTGGGTGACAGTTTGGATGCATTCTGCCTTTCACAGGTGCAACTTGTCCTGGCAGTCAAAATGTGTCACATACCCTAATCATAAGCATGCTTTTTAAATACAAAAATGCATTTTACAGTTGTATTTAGAACCAACTTTGATGAAGTCTTAAAGTCCTACAATTTTGTACCATTGAAATACTTTTTTAGTAGCAAAATCAATGATTAAACCTTCATCCTTTCACGTGAATATATGAATTGAGGGTTTAAACTCTGCTGTAGCTGGTAATTCTAGAGAAATAAACAGCCATGTCCTAAGCGAATTCTCATACCAATATTCATTGTCATGGAGGAAAACCATAAGCTGTTTCTTTCCTGAAAGTTCTCAGGCTTCCCCATTTTCAAAAAGGGATATATGAATAGCAAAGGTGGGAGGCAGGTTTTATGCCACTGGAAAAGGGAAAGCAATACTGATTTTTCATGCATAATGAACATTTTGTTATGAGAGTCTGTCTCCGTTGCCTCAAGGAGAAATTTGACTCATGAATCAGCTTCACAGGGCTTTAGACCTGTATAGGACTTTAAAGACAATCTGATCCAATTTTCCTACATTATAGAAAATTAAATTAGCAAGGCAAAGTGACTTATCCAAGGTCACACACCAATAGATGGCAAAGCCAGGAATAGAACCGGATCTATTAGCTCCCAGTGTAGGAAGTTCTGCTCTTTTGACACACCATGGTGTCTGGGAAAGTCTCACTCCAGTGGTAGAAAGGCATCGTTTCATCCATTAATTATGAGGAATGATTCTCACTGGCCACAGGCCTTCTTCTCGCTGCTATCGCCATTACAGAACTGCGGGTATAATTTGAAAAGAAAAGAGGGGACATTGACTGTCTTAGTCCATTTTGCATTGCTATAAAGGAAATACTGGAGACTGGGTAATTTATAAAGAAAAGAGGTTAATTTGGCTCATGATTCCGAAGGATGTATGAGAAGCATGGCGCCAGCATCTGCTTCCGTTGAAGGACCTCTGGAAGCTTCCACGCAAGGGGGAAGGTGAAGGGGAAGCAGGTGTGTCATATGGCAAGAGAAGGAGCGAGAGAGAGGAGGGGGTACCCACGCTCTTTTAAACAACCATCTCTCCTGTGAACTAATAGAGTGAGAACTCACTCATTAGCTCAGGGAAAGGACTAAGGTATTCATGAGGAATCTGCCCCCAAGACACAAGCACCTCCCCCTTGGCCCCACTTCCAACATTGGTGATCAAATTTCAACATGACATTTGGAAGGGACAAATATCCAAATCATAGCACTGACCTGCAGCAGGTTCCTTTAACAATGACCATTGCATAGACAGACTGAAATGAACAAACTGATAAATCAACAGTCTCTATCTTAAAAAGTAGAACATGATTGGATTCCACTGGAAAAATCAACTTTTCTATTTAAGTCTCATGATCACAGCAGTGACTCAAATACTTTCAGCACACTTTGAAAGTAGAAAACTTTGTTGCATTTTTTGAGGAATTACCTATATATTGAAGACTAACTTTTGTCCTCAGTAACTTGCTACCTCATTACAGGGGTAGGATTAACACGTAAAAAACACAGAATTCCATTAATTTAATGGCATTAATTTAATGATATAGCATCGCACATGTGAAGCTGATGGTTTAGAAGTTGTTACAGATGTTGTATTATATTAGTCAAGCTTTTGTTTCTGCATTTAAATTGTTGTTTAGAAACTACACTGGGAAAATATAAATTTCAATGCACACACATCCCTACATTTAAATAGACATACAAAAACCTATGTTGTAGTCAAAAACAACCATGCTGGCTATGCTCCCTTATTTAGCCAGTATTCAGCCTATTGCCATGCTAGCTGCTGTACAGGGAACCCAAAACTTAGGGGATAAAGTCGCTTTTCTCTAGAAGTTCACAGTCTATCTTGAGGATGTGAAAAATCTGGTAAAAGAGCTAGTGAAATCACAAAGATGATGTTTGATAAAATGCCAAAATGAGAGCTTCAAACAATAAGTTATATTAGGTACTCAGAGGAAAGACAGACACTTACCATTGCTTTAATTGGGAAAATGCTTACTGAGATATTGATAATTAAGGTGGACCTCGCAGGTTGGGTTAGATTGGATATGTTTTACTTTTTTTGTTCAGAGGCTTGAGGATTAGTATGTAATTGAAGATATATCTCTAAAAATTCACACACAATTTTGTACACATGGTACTATAGATAGACTTTAACTCTCCTAGCAGTAGTTCACAATTTTTTAGTCTTTCAAATCCTCTAAAGTTCAAGTCGCAAGTTCTTCATAAATTTATTAAAAACACCTTTAGTTAATGTTCCTTTCCTTTCCTGAATATGCCCAGTATTTACTGTGTAAACTAATTTTTACCCAAGGATGTATGAGAAGTATTCTGAAAAGAGAATCTGTCTGGATCTCAGTTAGGTATTTTCCTAAGTATCTCATAAAACCTTTGAAGACAAGATAGAGAAATTTGAAGATGACAATAGTACAGAGAAATAAATTTATAGGGGAATTATCCAAGATATGAATATTGACAGGTTGGGGCCAGCATGGAGAGAGGATACTAGCAAGTTGTTATTGGACTGATCTCAATTCTCCCTATTTATAATTTATTAAATATGTACCTCAATGCCTTGCTTATCATAACTTTTTATGATTGGCATCAGGGTTGGAGGTGGATAGTAAATATATGTGCAAATAGAATACAAATGTTAAGCGATTTTAATATCTAAGTATTTTAGCTCAATGCAAGAACCATGAAATATAATAAACACTTAAATTCATACCCTTGTATCTAAAACCCTTCAAATATGTGTGAGTGCGTTATGTGTCTCATGACATTTTGGTGTAGTCGTTGTCATTTTGGGGTTTAATAGTAATTTTTTAAAGAAACAGTTTAAAGCATTTAGTTTAAAGCATGATGTGATCATTAAAAAAAGTGATTATGATCTTAACGTGCATTTGATGAATAGCAATACAGGTTTCCAGAGCTGGGAAGTAATAGTGACTCTCCACTATTTAAATACTAACTTTAAATACTAATTTAAATACTATTTAGTAGTATACTACTGCTATAATACACTACTAAATAGTATTTAAATTAGTATTTAAAGTTTTATGTTCAAATTTGGATGGCGCGCTTTAAAAGGTACATATATATACAAATGGAAATATGTTCATTGGTGAACAACCAGGATAGAAGGGCACTTGGAACCATATAATTAAGGAAGAGTTGAAGGAACTGCGCATATTTAGATTGAAGAAGCTAAAACCCATAGAATAAAATATAATAACTATCCTCAAATATTGAGACTACCTCTTAAAGAAAAGTGTTACCTACATATTCCCTGCATGTTTCCAAATTCCAGAAATTGTGCTCGAGAGAGACATTTTGGCTCAATATAAGAAATAACTTTTAAAAAATGATTAGAGCTCTTTGGAAATAGAATGGACCACTGTAGGGAGTTTCCTATTATGGGAAGTATGGAAATAGTGAGTTTATAATCACCCAGTAATCATATTGACCATTGCTGTCTGCATGGGGTTTGAGGTCTAGAAGTTAAAGCTCAATCTTGTACTTCTGAGTCTACAATTCCATAGCATTGAGCACTTGATTTGATTATATTAAATTTATATATATATCAATTCTCCCTATTTGCAATTTATTAAATATGTACCTCAATGCAAAATTACTATTAAACCCCAAAATGACAACCACTACACCAAAATGTCATGAGACACATAACACACTCACACATATTTGAAGGGTTTTGGATACAAGGGTATGAATTTAAGCATTTATTATATTTCATGGTCCTTGTACTGAGCTAAAATACTTAGATATTAAAATCGCTTAACATTTGTATTCTATTTGCACATATATTTACTATCCACCTCCAACCCTGATGCCAATCATAAAAAATTATGATAAGCAAGTGATATATATATATATATATATATATATATTGCTTTATTCTCTTGTCCAAATCCCATCTCCTTGGCAATACTGACTCTCCACATTTAATCATGTTGTAACTTTTTTGCTTTGCTCCTTGCACACAGTAGAGTGCTTTACACAAAGCAGACACGCAACACATACTTTTGAATTAATTGAATAGGATATTGACCTAAGTGAAAACTGGATAATGGTGAAAAATTGGCACAACCCAGGTCCATTGTTAGGAGTTTTGTGCAGTAAGGGCCTCTTGCATGAGATTCTTTCATACATTTTTCTCCAATATAATAAATACGCTGGCAACAACAGAAAGGTATGCTTCGTTTACAGAGGTCTGGGGTGCCTCTTCTCTGAAGCAGCTATTCGTGTTGGCTTATATAGTACAGGATTCTCAGGCAGTTGCCTCCCAAAGTTGATGCTGCAGGAGAGGACTGTGGTCAGGGTCATGTCACAGAATGAAGGCAGAAGGCATGGGTGCAGGTGCCGTGGTTACTCACCTGCGAGTTGTGATATCTGGAACAGTCCTTTGACTTTGAATTATACCTCAGCTGAAAACAGAGCAGTGTATCCCATCATGAAAAATGCAGCATTATGTCCATCTATCTGTAGGATAGGTAGACATTATCAATAATTTAAAGTCACACAATTTATACCTTTTCTAAGCTTAAGAAGAAGAGGTGTACAAATACAGAGAAACAAACATTCGTGGGCCGGGCGCGGTGGCTCACGCCTGGAATCCTAGCACTCTGGGAGGCCGAGGTGGGCGGATCGTTCTGAGCTCAGGAGTTCGAGACCAGCCTGAGCAAGAGCGAGACCCCATCTCTACCAAAAATAGAAAGAAAATTAATTGGACAGCTAAAAATATATATATAGAAAAAATCAGCCGGGCATGGTGGCGCATGCCTGTGGTCCCAGCTACTCGGGAGGCTGAGA
>RJWJ010035222.1:0-16776 GCA_004363605.1 Indri indri
CAGTAGATTGAATCTGCACATGTGGAACCCAGGGTTGTGAAAGGCAGACTATAGTTTCAATCTGTGTTTAGTTGAATCTGAGGATGTAGAAACTGCAGATATGGAAGAGCATCCATAGAATTTGGTATCATGGGGAAGCCTGGACCTAACACTCCCTGCTTACTGAGGGACAACTGTATTTTTTATAGAAATAATGCAAGTGGGCTCTCATTTTCTTTTTTCTCATTGTAACGGAAAAGCCTTCATTCTTTCAATTTTGAGTATGAAGTTAGCTGTCAGCTTCCTATATATGGTCTTTATTATGTTACCTAGATTCCTTGTATTCCTAGTGTGTTGAGTGATTTTGTTATGAGGTATTTTAAAGGGACTTTTTTTCCATCAACTGAGATGAATGTTTGGCCTTTTTCCTCTGTTCTGTTGTGGAGAAAGACACAGATTGATGTTTCTAAGTGGCAATCCCCTTGCATTCCAGAAATAAATCCCATTTGGTCATGATGTGTGATTATTTTCAGTGTGCGGCTGAAAATTTGTCTTGCCAGCAATTTCTTGAGGACTTTTGCATTTGATTAATCAGGAATATTGCTGTATAGTTTTCTTTTCTTGTAGGGCCTTTATCTGTCTTTGCTGTCAAGGTAACACAAGCCTCATTGATTCAGTTTGGAAGTGTTCCCTCCCTTGATAATTTTTGGAAGATTTTAAGGAGTGTTTGTGTTAATTTTTTTTTTTCAATATTTGATAGATTGCCATGGCAGTCATCTGGGTCTGTACTTTTCTTTAATAGGAGATATTTGATCAGTGACTGAATGTCTTTGTCACTGGTGTGTTTAATGTTTCTAGTTCTTCATGCTTAAGTGTTGGTAAGTGGTGTATTTCTAGAAATTGATGCATTTCTTCTTGGTATTAAATTTATTGTTATATGATTGTTCAATCTCATTCTCTTAACTTCTTTTAATTTACATACAATCAATTATAATGTTTCCTTTTCTGTTTCTAATTTTAGTCTTTTCTCTCTTCTCGGGTTTTTTATTTTTTATTTTATCTGGCCAGGGGTTTGTCAGTCTTCTTATCATTCAGCGTATGATCTGTTACTTCTGTGATTTTCCGTAGCGCTTTTCCAGACTCTACTTTGTTAGTGTTCTAATCTTTATTCCTCTTTTGGCTACCATTGTATTTACTTTGTTCCTGTACTTCATTGAAGTAAAAAGGTAGGTTCTTTATATGTGATTGTTGTTTATTTTTAACGTAAGCATAGATAGTTATAAATATCTTTGCCGGCCCTATTTTTGCTACATTTTATGTTTGGGTATGTTATGTTTTCCTTGTCCTTTGTATCAAGATGTTTTCCAGTCCCCCTCCTGATTTCTCCTAAGAAATTGGTTTCATTAATGTAAGTGTGTTGATTAACGTGTACAGGGTGTTACTATTCTTGTTTTGCTTTTGTCTCTTATAACAACGTTGTGTAAACCTCTGTGCTCTCTGCTGTTAGTATCGTCACTTCTGCTCTCTGCTGGTTACCATTTGCATGGAAAATCTCTTTTATTCCTTTGAGTTTCAGGATATGTATGTCCCGTTAGTTCAGGGGAGTCTCTTCAGGACAGAGGTTAATTGGGTCCTGTTTTCTTCTGATTGTAAAGTTAAACGCTTTAAAGTGATTGGTCACGTGGAAAGCCTCACTACTGCCATTTCATCACATATTATGCATAGAACATGTTACATCTTCTTTGTCCTTCATTTCTCTCTTACTGACTTCTGTGTTTTGCTGACTTTTTGGTAATGACATGCTTTGATTCCCATCTCATCTTTTTTTTGTGTTTCGCATAGATTTCTTTTTGTAGTTACCATTACAGTTACAACATTGTAAATTTATAACATTCTATTTTAAAATGTAACAGGTTAACATCAGTTATACACAAAAAAACACTTCCTTACAACTCTCTCACTTCATGTTATTGCTGTCAGAATTTACTTCTATGTATCTTGTGTTACTATTTATAAAATACAGTATTACATGTATAGTGCTTAATTAATAATTTAGTCTTTCAAATGCTAAGAAAGAATTTAATGTCATTACAAGTCAAAAGCACAATACTACATATTTGTATATTTGATCATTTATTAACCTTTAATGGAGAACTTTATATGTTCTTAAGGGTTAGAGTTACTGTCTAGGGTCCTTTTGATACTGAAGGACTCATGTTTCCATTTCTAGTCCAGGTCCATAGTACTGACGAACTTTCTCAGCTCTTTCTCCGGGAGAGTCTAAATTTCTCTTTTATTTCTGCAGGAGGGTTTCGCTAAATATTGTATTGTTGCTTGACAAGTTTTTATTCTGTAAGCACTTTGAAGGTCTCATCCCACTGCCTTCTAGCAGATAGGGGTCTGCTGAAAAATGCACATAGTTTTATATACTTTACTTTGCATGTGACAAGTCTCTTTTTTCTTGTTACTTTCAAGATTGTGCCTTTGTCTCTCACTTTTGATAATTTATTTATACTATATTTCTTTGCGTGCATCCTTGGGTACTTTCCCTTGAACTAGTGAAGCTTCTTGAATTTGAATATCTAGTTCTTCCTCAAATTTAGGACATTTGGACATTGTTTCTACAATGTGATTTCTTCATGTGATTTCCAGTCCTATGTCTCCCCCTTATGAAACTCCCACAATTTGTGTATTGTTCCGTATCATAGTATCCCCCAAATCTATAGCAGTTTCTGTGCTTTTTGTTATTATTTCTTCTCTTTCCTCTTTGGAGGTGATGATTTTGAATAACCTATCTTTGAATGTGCTCCTTCTTTCCTCTGTCTTATTAGTCTGCTCTTGTACCCCCTTGCCAGTGAATTTTCACTACATTTATTGTATCGCAGCTCCAGAATTTCTTTTTGTTACTAGTTTGTCTTTTGTTTGATATTCTCTTCTTTTGGTATTCATTTCCTTCATTCGCTTACTTGTATATCTCTCATCTTTTAGCTCATTAAGAATTTTAGCATGGTTGATTTAATTATTTGTCAAGTACTTCAGAAGGCTGTGTTCCTTTAGGTTTTGTTTCAGGGCATTTATTTTGTTCCTTTTATTTCGGCATACTTCCCTGTCTTTTGTCTGCCCTGTAATTTTTAGTTTAGCTTGAGCATTGTTAAAAGCACCGCCTCTCCCACTCTTTTTGTCCTAAAATTATGCAGTGGGAGATCCTTAACTCATCAGCCTATTGTAAAGGATCTAGGAGCACTGACTGCTTTTCTGGTGATGTGTCTGTCTTTCCTGGCTATGTTATATATTATTACTAATGTATGATAATTTCCTTTAAATGTCTTATTTTCCCTAAGAAGCTTATCCCTGCTTTTTTCAGAAGCTTTCTGCTTCTGTTCTATTTCTCTGCTCATAATCTCTCAAACTCACCATAATCCTCCTGGCTCCTGCAGACCCTCCCACTGGCCCAGTGCCTCACCGCACCTCTTTATTTTCTCAGTATTGCCAATGTGATGTACAAACTATGCTGATATTCCTTTCTATATCTCAGTCAGGTGGGGCAGATCCTAGTCTTTTTCTCAGACTCTAGGGAGGCCAGATCCACAGGTTCAAGTGACACTCTTTTCTTGCTTTCCTAGGGAGGAGCTGTGTCTTGGGAAATGATGCAGGAAACGAGCCTATTAAAACTGAACTGGGATTAAGCTTTCAGTTCCATCTGCCTGAAAGGCAGCTATTTCAAACTGAAGGGAAAATTTATGAATGTAACCAAGTTGAAAAGACTATCAACCATATTACCTCACTTTCACCACTTGAAAACCTTACTTCTAAGCTGAAAACCCACATGTTTAATAAATATAAGAATGATTTTGTCAGTTCTCCAATATTCACAGAAGAACTGAAAGCACACATTAGGGAAGAACCTTACAGACATAATGAGCACGGCAAAGCCTTCAGTGTGTCTTCTAGCCCTCCTAATCATGGGGTCATCCGTACTGGAAAGAAACCTTTCCAATGTAAAGAGCGTGGCAAGGCCTTCAGGCAAAATTCAGACTTTCTACGACACTGGAGAATCCATAGTGGAGAGAAACCTTACAGATGTAATGAGTGTGGCAGAGTCTTCAGTCAAAATGCACACCTATCGCAACATCAGACAATTCATACTGGAGAGAAACCTTATAAATGTGATGAATGTGGCAAGGTCTTTAGTCGTAATTCACACCTTATGCAACATCAGAGAATTCATACTGGAGAGAAACCTTATAAATGTGATGAATGTGGCAAGGTCTTTACTCGTAATTCATACCTTACGCAACATCGGAGAATTCATGCTCCAGAGAATCCTTACAAATGTGATGAATGTGGCAAGGTCTTTAGTTGCAATGCATACCTTAGACGACATCAGAGTATTCACACTGGAGAGAAACCTCACAAATGTAGTGAATGTGGCAAGGCCTTTAATCGTATTTCACACCTTGCACGACATCGGAGAATTCATACTGGAGAGAAACCTTACAAATGTCATGAGTGTGGCAAAGCCTTTACTTGCAATTCAACCCTTACACGACATCAGGGAGTTCATACTGAAGAGAAACCTTACAAATGCAATGAGTGTGGCAAGGTTTTCCGTCAAAAATCAAGCCTTAAATATCATCGCACGATCCACTCGGGAGAGAAACCTTACACATGTTATGAATGTGGTAAGAAATTTACTTCGCGTTCAGGGATTCATATACATCAAGTTATCCATAATGCAGATAAACCTTACAAATGTCAGTATTGTGGCAAGGTTTTCAGGCACAAATTATCCCTAACAGTTCATCGTAGAATTCATACTGGAGAGAAACCTTACAAGTGTAATGAATGTGGCAAGGCCTTCAGATACAAGATATCTCTTACAGTTCATCAGAAAACACATACTGGAGAGAGAACTTACCAACATAATGAGTGTGGCAAGATTGTCTGTCAAAACTCAAACCTTCAAGATCATCACAGAAACCATACAAGACGGAAACCTTACAAATGTAATGAATGTGGTAAGGTCTTCAGTTACAATTCATCGCTTGCACAACATCAGTGTATTCATACTGGAGAGGGGCTTTACAAATGCAGTCAGTGTGGCAAATTGTTTTGTAGGAAATCAAACCTTAAATATCATCATGTTGTCCATTCAGGAGAGAAACCATACAAATGTAATGAGTGTGGCAGGGTCTTCCGTCACAAATCAAACCTTAAAAATCATCACAGAATCCATACAGGAGAGAAACCTTACAAATGTGATGAATGTGACCAGGCCTTCAGACAAAAGACATCCCTTACACGTCATCAGCGTAGTCGTACTGGAGAGAAACTTCTCAAATGTAATGAATGTGGCAAGGTCTTCTGTAAAAAATCAAACCTTAAATCTCATCACAGAATCCACACTGGAGAGAAACCTTACAAATGTAATTAATGAGTGTGGCAAGGCATTCTGTGAAAAATCAAACCTTAAAGCTCATCACAGAATCCATACTGGAGAGAAACCTTACAAATGCAATGTATGTCGTAAGGTTTTTAGTCACATTCCATGCCTTGTTCAGCATCAGGGAAGTCATTTCTGACAGACTCTGCAGACTCCTTCAGGGTGCAAACTCTTCACCATGAGTTCTATCATTAATCAAGCTCAGAGAGTCCATACAAGAGAAATCAAATCAGTGCAAGGTATGTATGTGGCAGGGGCCTCACCACTCACTACACATCAAAAGGTACATCTTCAATGAAACCACACAAATGAAATGTTTATGGTGAGGCTAATATCCAAGGAACATTACCGTGGAACGTCAGAGGATTTACACAAGAAATAAGTCAGTCTTTAGTTCTCTAATATTAATCTCTGATACTATATGGTGATGAATAATTATAAATCAAAATACATTGACCCTCATGACATGATACATATCAAAGATGCAAGGACATATAGACATGGTGAGTTATATTTAGGTTATACAATAGTTAATTTGAGGTTCTTTCAAAACGCTATTTTATTCTTTATGACTTCCAACCTGAGCTTTGAAATCTCTTCATATGCCTGCCTTACCAACTTTTCACTGTGGTGTCTGCGGGGAAGAAAAAAGTCAATAGAAAGGTCTCAATTGATTACTAACAATAATCGCTATCCCATTTCCTAGAAGAGAAAAGACACTGCCATTTTAGATTAATTTTGTTTTTCTGTTTTTTTGCAGACAGGGTTTTGCTCCCTTACCTAGCGTGAAGTGCAGTGGTGTGATCATAGCCCACTGCACCGTCTAATTCATGGGCTCAAACTGTCCTCCCCACTCTACCTCCCACATAGCCGGGACTACAGGTATACCACACCAGGTCCAGCTGATTTTTATTAATTTGTTTTTGAGAGAAAGGTCTCACTCTGTTCCCCAGGTTGGTTTCAAACTTTGGAATCTAGTGACTCTCCCAGCTTGTGCTCCCAGCATTCTGGAATTATAGCTGTGAGCTACTGTGCCTTGTCCTTTGAGATTATATAGTGTCTGATTTAGAAAGGATGATGATGGGCAGAGAATAATGTAACCTATGGTTCAGTCTTCATGTCCAATGCGTTCAGCACACGCTTCACCTGAAGGAGGGCACAGTGGGTTATAGGAACGAAATGTTCTACCAACTAAGAGAGAAAGAACAGGCCACAACCTCTGGACACTGGGAATTTCATGGGAAGAGAATAATAGGTTCTCAAGGACTAATTATGTTATAGAAACAATGCAGGGATAATGGTTATCACCTTCTCTATTGAATGGCAATACCTGTTGTTTAGCAAAGATTGATGAAAAATCGTGTTGTTTTGAAGCTGAATCGAGAAAAGTTATATCAGAGTAGACAGTTTAATAGAAACTACCAGTAGAGCATGTTCTTGGGGAGGATTCACATTTACCTCTTGGCATTGCAATCTGCAAGTATTTTATTCAGAATATATCATAATCCTCAATTTTGACTAAGAAAATTTAGTATTTTTTCCTGGCTATAAAAGAATCACAATGTTTCTACCAACATTGTTTTATTCCACCTCAGGAGGATACTTCATAGCAGACAATAATAATGCACCATTAGGCCCTTATGTTTGAAGCATCTAGAACAATGTACCCTTTTGGGTACATATACTTAGCTAAGTATGATTTGGGGTAATCATTCTTACTACTTAAGTTATTCTTGCTACACTCTGCCCTGCGATACTCATGCGAGTCCAGTGAAAATTGCATAGCAGTGTAGCTTCAGACTCTGACACCCTCGAACATGTATCACTGTTGATGAACACGCACTGTGTTATTGTATATTTCTACACGCTTCTCTCATGTGCCATGTAGGACCTATGACATTCACCTTCATGTTCCTTAAGCAAAAATGCATATATAGTAATATGGAAGTTATTATGAAATAAAGACTGTGTGGGCAATAAGGATAAAAATAACAGCATGTCTTTTTTGTCCTTGCTATACGTGGTAACAAAAGTTTTAAATATTACCATTGATGTATTTCCTTTTATGAAAAAGCATAGAAAATGGTAGCTTTGGTTTGCTGGATAAACTAGGAACTACCTATATTCATCCTTGTAACACTTTTCCGAAGGTGAACTTTTCACCACTCCTCGGGAATTTGATTGATGTGCACTTAACATTTGGTGGGCAATTGAGAATGATGCTGTACACTGAAGAGGTATGAGAACTTTTAGTGCACAGCGAGGCTTTCTGAGGGAAGCAGAATAGTCTTCCAGAGCTGGTCCGAAAATGGCTTCAGAGGAACTGGGATACGTGACTGGCTTGGGGTGTTACGATTGTTAAAGGGTGGGTGAGGTCGAGCACCCACATGTGGTTTGACTTCCAGCTCCTGCCAAGGGAGCGACGGGCACTCAGGCATTGTTGGGTTAACCAGGCAGGCAGAATAGGAGAGGGAATGCAGAGGTGTGAAAGGTATTAGTATTCAACATCACGCAATGTAGTCTGACTTTTTAAGGCAACACCGAGTGTTTGTTCTTGAAATCCCCGACTTGGTTAGGAAAGACCCCAATTTTTCTCATGTTCATAGCTCACTACATTCCTTTCTTGGCTGCACATGTAAGTCCCATCGCTCAGTATGACTGTTTAAAATGTTTGTGAAATACTGTTTAGTTAAGTTGTCCAAAATATTTTTACAGTAGAATGAAAATTACTGTGTGGAAGTGTTTATTATGTAATAAATATGATTAAGGAATTTTATTAAAAGGGGATTTTTATAAAATTGTGTAAATGTGATTTTCAGGTTATGATATTAAACAGTATATACCATGGTTCATTTTCAAGTCTAATAAAATTTTCTCATTATTTTATATGATTTGTCATTTTTTTCTCCTCTTTCATACATTGTAGGCCAGCATGCATGTTCAATACGGTTTTTACCTGTGTTACTCTAGAGAAATATTTAGGGAGTTCGTAAATAAGTGTGCCATTTGGAGATAGATTTTGTGACAGGAGCATGTAATAGGACAATGGCAGGGAAAACTGATTTCTCCGTAAATATGAAAAAGCTATGTCCCTTAGTCTTTAGGGACTTAGCATTGGGACAGTACAAAATAGTCAACTGAAATTTCTCAATGTGGGCATTATCTAAGATCACATGCTTGAAAATCAAATGTGTGGAGGTTAATCAGCATCTGCAGAGGTAAATGAAGAGACGGTAAGAAAATCCCTGAGATTTCAACTTCACTTTGTCACAGGGAGATAATCTGTATTGCTGAATCCTCAGAGGCCATTCTGCCACCTACACTCGCTGGTATTTCTATTCACAGTGAGAGTCTTTCAGGAAAACAAGATGTTTGTGTTACTTGTACCATGAAAACTGCACCCGATAGATTTGTTTCCATCCAAAATTACTTAACAAGTACATTTTCTTTTAGTAATTTCAAGCAGGGTCAAATGGTGCACACTTGTAATCCCAGCTCCCTGACAAGCCGAGGCAGGAGGATTATTTGAGTCCTGGAGTTAGAAATCATCCTGGGCCACATCGGAAGACCCTGTCTCAAAGATAAAAAGTGATTTGTAGGGAGGGGCCACGTGGTGGGTCAGAAGCAGCTGACACATGCTTCTCTCACACACAGGATCAAAAATGGTAAGTAGATATTCACCTTTGGCTCAATAGTCTGAGCAACAGCTGTGGGATTCAACAGAGAAGTGATGGAATATGCCGAAAGCAAAGGAGAAGGAAGTAAGGCACCCCCTTGGGTGGGTCAGCAGTAGCCAGGGTGCTGCCTGCACATGGGGAAGGGCAGGTGAGAGATCTCCAGCACTCCATACTCCCCCCACAGACATTCCTATCTGAGCTACAAGAGGGCCCCTCTACTCCCTCAGGCCTCCAGATAAACTCAGGGAGCTACTTGCAAACTGCACAGTGACACTCCTCCAGAGAAGTGGTACAACGTGGCCCCACAGGGTGCCGAACCCTAAGCACTGTGCCTCCATTCTTAGAGCCCAACCTTACAGTGCTGCATCTGCCTGGGGGCCAGTTCTGCTGCTTGTAACCACCTCATTGCTGCCAGGTGATTGAGACAGTAGAGAGGCCAGTTGTGCTTAGAGACCCTGGGGACTAGGCTTGCTGGTACTGCCACTATCACCGGAGGATCCTCAGGAAGCCAAACCCACAACCACCAACCCCCACTGCTGCTGCTGCTGTCCCTGACACAGGACCAAGTCTCCAGCAAAGCCCAGCCTCTCGATTCCACTGCTGCCTTGGAGAGTGACCCACCCTGCTTCTACCTGAACTTTCAGCATTGGCCTGTGGACCAGCCCATCCCTGCACATGAGCATGGCCCAGCACCTGCCTGGACTGAGACAACCACAGGGGAACAAGGAGATGCCAAAGAGCACCAGTGTTAGAGGCTCATGATGTATCTGCCCCTCTCCTGCCTGAGTATTCTTCTAGAGCAGGACTCAAGGACGCTATCCAGGGGCCTAGAAACTGAGGATACCTAACCTAGTCCACCACCACTAGCACCTGGACACCTTCCCAGGGCTTTGAGTTCCAACTCATCTAAATTACAACCAACACTGCGGTTGATACCTACCAGTATGAGCTGAAAGAGCAAGGGAATTCCTCGCATAGCACAGGTGGACTGCAAACTTATTTGTCTTGAAGTGAGGGAAGATACTCCACATGAGAAGGAACCAGCATAAGAACATGACAAGGTAAAAAAAAAAACACCCCTTTCCTACCCCCAAAGCGTCACGCTAGCTCTCCAGCAATGGACTGCAACCAAAGGGAAACTTGAAATTTCAGATACAGAATTCAAAATGTGGATCCCAAGTAAGCTCAAAGGGATTGATAAGGAAGTCGAAAACCCACTTGAAGAAACTAAGACAGTAATTCAGGACAAGACTAAAAAATTCACCAAAGAGATAGATAGCTTAAAATAAATCATAACAGACTTACTGGAAATGAAAGAGTATTTTAGGGAATTTCAAAATATAGTGGAAAGGGGGTAAAAAACCTACCTATCAGGTACAATGAACAGTATTCTGATGATGGGCACACTAAAAAATCCAACTGAAGGCTTTTAAAAGGTATCCAAGTATTAAAAACATTTGTATCCACTTAAGATTTTGAAATAAAAAAAAAGCAAAAATGCAGTGGAAAGTTTTAAGAACTGATTAGACCAAGCACAAGAAAGAATTTCAGAGGTTGAAGACTAGGGTTTTAAATTAATCCAGGTAGTCAAAAATGAATTGAGAAACAAAGAGGGTCTCCAAGACATACGGGATTGTGTAAAATACCCACAGATAACAATCATAGACATCCTTGAGGGAGAAGAAGAAAAAGCTTGGAAAATCTACCTAAGAGAATAATGGAGGAATGCTTCCCTCATCTTGCGAGATATTTAGACATCCAGAACAAGAAGGTCAACAAACTCCTTGAAGATTTATGGCAAATAGGACATCACCAATGCACATCATCATCAGTCTGGCCAGTCTCAAAGTGAATGAGAAAATCCCGGAAGGTGATTAATGAAAGCGTCACGTAATTTAGAAAGGAAAACCCATCTAACAGACTTCTCCCCAGAAACTTTATAAGCCAGAAGGGGTGCCATCTTTAGCATCATTAAACAGATTAACTTTCAGGGACGAATTTTGTATCCTTCTAAACCAAGTTTCATAAATGAAGGAGAAATAAAATCTTTCTCCAACAAGCAAACTGTAAGGGAATTTGTGAGCACTAGACGTGCCCTGCAGGAAATGCTCTAAAGTGGTCTAAACACCAAAAAGAAAGGTTGATACACAACAGAGTAAAAACACTCGACAGTGAAAATCCACACGTCTTATAAAACAGTAACGCAAGGGGGAATACAAACCAAACAAGTCACAATCAACATGATGACTTAGCATTTCACTTATCACTATTAATATTAAACAAATGTTATAAATGCCCCCACTTAAAAGATACAGATTCATGGAATGGATTACAAAAAAATACAATCCAAATACCTGCTGTCTACCGGAAATCACTTAACTCATAAAGCATTGCATAAAGTCAAGATAAAAGCTTGGAAAAAATATTCCACGTAAATGGAAATCAAGAGTGAGCAGGAGCAGCTATTTTTATACCAAATAAAAAAGACTTAATTAGAGGCAGGATTGAAACAAGCCACCTATATGGTATAAGGTTGGGCATTCTTCTGGTAGCAGGAGATAAGAATAAGAGAGGTTAGACTGGATATAAAATGGTAAAAAACATCACTAAGTTCATATATGAGCAGGTACCAAGGGGTTTGAAATTAATGTTAATGATATCTTGCTTCCTGTTGCTAGGGAATCTTATCTTTCCGTGACCCTGATTTCTCCCTCCTCTTGCATCCCAGTCCCAGTCACCTTAAGGAAAAGTTGGGTATCCTGATGAAGTCTGGGGAAGAGAAGGACTTTTATTGGTAAGAGTTTCCCAAATCAACAGCGTGAGGTTCCAGGCAGGAGCAACCTTATGTCCAGAGGTGCCTCAACCCACTGAGATCTTTGAAAACAAGCGTATGTGGAACCTAAAGGAAGAAGCCACTGAACTTCTCAGATGCTGGGAGACACATGGAACAGCAAGCAGCATTAAACTGTGTCAGGAAGATTGCTAACCCACCATCAAGCAGAATAAGAATTAGTCACATTTGACATGACTGATAAAGGCAATAGGAAGGTTTTTTAAATTAATTTTATTTTTTAGAGATAGGGTCTTGCTCTGTTGCCAGGCCTGGAGTGCATTGGCACAATCATAGCTCACAGCAACCTCAAACTCCTGGCGTCAAGCAATCTTCTTGCCTCATCCTCCCAAAGTGTTAAGATTAAAGGCTACCATGCCCAGCATACTACTCTCTTTAAATTATCATTTATACAGACTATCTTTCTCCATTCCCTCACTTTCAGTCTATGTGTGACCTTAAATTTAAAGTGAGTTTCTAATAGGTAAAAATATAGTTGAGTTTTGTTTTTGTGTCTTTGGGGTTTATTTTTTTTTTTAAATACATTTAGCCACTGTGTATTTTTTGATTTGGGATTTTAATCCTTTTATTTATAAGGTAATTGATAGGTAAGGATGTAGTATTGCCATTTTGTTAAATTTTTTCTCTCTGTTTTATACACATGTATGCAAACACAACTATATTCATATGAATGTGCAAAATCCAGCACAAGCAAATGGAAAATCAAGTGAGTTGGAACTTTTTCTAAAAACACGGTCCACATGGAGTTTCTGGGTCTGTTCTTTTTAGCCTGTAACATACTCAACAAAGACAGGTTGCCAAATGCCAAAGGGCATATCCCTGGCCACAGTGTGAGCATAGAAAACAAGTTGCACTCAAAATCTACATTTCAGCCTCAAGGCTGCCATTGTGTAGAGAACATGTTTAGAAAGGAGTGTTGAGGTATTGGCAAAAGTTAGGTGCCTCAGCACCTAAAAGTATCTTTAAACTTCATTCACTGAAGTAAATGACTTAATGATCAAGAAAAATGAAATTCCCCAGGATTTTAACTATTATCTCTATAATTAAATTATAATGAAAGGCTATAATGTTCCAGTTTTCAAATATGTGTGTATTTATTAGTGTTAAATTTTGCTTGGTGTTATATGTCATGCTATGGTTTGAATGTTTGTCCCCTCCAAAACTCATGCTGACATGTAATCCCCCGTGTAGCAACGTTGAAAGGTCGGGCCTTTAAAAGGTGGTTGCATAAGGGCTCCAATCTCATGAGTGGATTAATCCATTCATGTATTAGTGGACAACTGGATTCATAGGTTTATGGGTTGTCACAGGAATGGGACTGGTTGCTTTATAATAAGAGAAAGAGAGACCTGAACTAGCATGCTCAGTCCCCTGGCCTGGGATGTCCTACTCTGCCTTGGGACTGTTCAGGGTCCCCATCAAGAAGAAGGTCCTTACCAGAAATACCCCTTCAACCTTAGGCTTCCTGGCCTCCAGAACTGTAGGAAATAAATTCTGTTTCTTAACATTTGCCCAGATCCACATATTCTTTTATAAGCAACAGAAAATGGACTAAGACGTGGTGACAATGTTGAAGTTTACTCCAACTCCATAATCCTGGAAAATAGCAAATGTTAAAGAACTCCATCCTCCAACCCTTTGTTTCCTTAGAAACAGCTTATTGCAAAGAACCACATTTTCCTGGAGGACTTCATTAAGTCCAATGAAAGCCCCCTTGTTTACATAGGAAAAAGCCACATACAAACCCTCCAAAGTCCCATCCCTTGTCTTAAAAGGATTACTGAATTGTTTGTCCCCACTGATCAGTGAGAACCATGGTGGTTATTTTGACTTATTCAACCTTCAGTTAAGCTTCATTCGCTCCTCCAGGTCCCTCAAATTGGGACCACTCTTGGGCACTATAATGTGGAACACCTTCTCCTTAACAGCACCTCTCAAGAGTAGGCTAAACTTCAGATAAAACATTCCCTGAGTACCTGTAGTTCATGCCAGGTGCTCAATCACTGCCCCATACTTGGTACTTTCTGGGATTTTTTCTTCCCCCATATAAAAGAAAGCTCTTTTCTGTGTGACTTTTAGACATTTTTGGATCTTGTGGTTGGAGCACTATCCCTATTTCAAAATTTTATTTTGAATCAAATCTCTCCTTTCACGAGTCTGAATTTGTTTTTTTAAGAGTGGTAAATATTTTAATTGTTCCAACTGTGTTAGAATATGTATAGTCTTCTTTTGTGGCACAGGATTTAATATATACTCAATGGGTAAAAGTAGTTTTTTTCAAATGCTTAATAATTTGCATTTGTTTTATAGTGGTATTACAGGGAGAACTGTTCTGGGATGGAGGAAATACCTTTTATATTTCTTGTAAATATGTCCATTTTGTTCCCTTGAAAATTTTATAAGCATCAAAACTCCACATAAACAAAATAGATGCATAAGTCTCACCTATATTCAGCTTACCATAACTCTGCTATTCTGAATACAATGAATAGCTCCACAGTCAACTCATTTTATTTGCTCCTGATTAAAGAAGTCGATGCTGACACTTGTGTCTAGGCAACATTACACTAGTTAGCAATATTGCATAATACAGAATAAGCTACCTTGTTGAGATCCCAGAATCTATCCTAGGTATTACCTCTTTTAAAAAATGTACTGACATATCCTCTTGTATTCATCTGTGCAATGCCAGAACATCCTGTTCTTTTAGACTGAAAATATTTTAAATATGCTAATTTTCCTATCTAAACATGATCATATTTCAATTGGTTACCACTTCTGGATGGATGAAATCTTCCACATATAGGGATGTGATAAAAAAAAAAAAACATACTTCATGGTAGTTGTTTAACTCACAGATATTGCCATAAAATTATTGCTGGAAGAAATGCAGTCATTTAAACCTGATAATCTAGTTTTGATTTCTTTGAGGTTCGTATGAAAGAGAATAACCTCCCTACAAAATACCATTAGAAATAGTGCAAAATTATTTATTCTCTAGGTGAAAATAAATCCAAATGGTCTTTTAATGACTATTTCCCAGACTTTGTTATCCACATCTGACAGAACATGGAGAAATCGAAAACAAAGATAAAACCTAAGATAGATTACTATTTTCAAATTAAAAGTATGTTGTCCACTTACCCTCAGGGTACACATAAAGTGAATTTGAAATTACATTTGGAAATTATTGACATATTAGGACATAAAGAAAGTTTATCTAAAGCTATTTGAGGTTAAGTGATCTCAAATGTGGAATGGAATTACAAGTGTTGTTACAGCAAGTGTTACAGCAAGCGGTCCCGAGGACAAACCGAGTGGCACACGGAGAGTCGGAAAATCCAAGTTTATTTGCCGGCGGGCTCAGAGGGACCTCACCGCCAAATTCTGAGCACTGTCTACCCAATTTTTTCCACGTTTATTAAGTTGTGGTGGTCTGGGGGATAGGGTGTCAGGTGGTTAATGCCCGCCAGGTAATAGGTTAGTGATGTGTCAGATAATAGATTTAGTGTTATGCTGATGTACCAGGTAATAAGTTAGTATTATGCTGATGCGGGTCTTCCGTGAGGGGTGGGGGTCTCCGGTGGCTGATGTGCCAAGTAACAGATGGGGGTTTTCCTTATCAGTATAAGGAAGAACAATGCAATATATGTCTATTTTTTAAAAGTTCTTGTTTGTTTTAAAGCAACAGTTTGTGATCTAATTTATTGCGGGCTTTAGCCTTCCAAGGTCCACACCCCGGGTGTCGTACCTATGAAAGTTTCTGAAACTGAGCCCAGCTTGGCTGTCTCTCACTGGGACGAATGGGGAAGAGGAACGGAAAGGTGGTTCTGTTGGGCTCTAAGCATGAAACTACACATTTCCTTCTGGGCAGAGAGCTGCACCTCACATCACAGGTAATTTCAGGGCTTTTACATTAAATTGCTTGAGTTAATTTTAATTGCAGGAACTTTCCTGGATGCAGTCACTGTTCACGTTGTTAACGGAAAAAGAGCCAAACTCCGGGAAATAATTTTAAAGAGATTTACTGTGTGCCAAATTTGAGGATCATAACCCAGAGCCACGCCCAAGAAGCCTTGAGCAAGTGGACTCGCTGTGGTTGGGTTTCAGTTTGGTTTGAGACATTTCAGGGAGACAGGGGTGACAGGTAAAGTCATGAATCCATATGTGGGAGGCACACATTGGCCCGAAAAGGTGGGCCATCTGGAAGAGGGGGGGCTCACAGGTTATAGGTGGGTTTAAAGATTCTTGGGCTTATAATTGGTTAAAGACGTGAAGCTTTGTCTAAAGGCTTGGAATGTTGTAACAAAAGGAGCTGTGTATCAGAGATAAGTCACCGGACACAGATTTGTTGTGTAAATGAGGACCTGCAGGTTTGTCTTGCATACCCTTAGGCCTGTTAATGGGTTACAAAGGATGTCCCCAAGAACGGAGCGGACCAGATGAGGCATGTCTGACCTCCCTCCTCCAGGCAGGCAGTTTAGTTTTAGGATATTCCCTTGGCCAAGAGGGGGTCCATTCGGTCAGCCGCTTGGGGGGTGAGCCTTAAGATTTTATTTTAGTTCACAACATAAGCCATTCTCAACTTAGTAAGAGGAAAAAATTCCGTTTTCCAACATAAGTGGCGTACACAACACTGTGCTTTCACCTTAACACTGCTGGAAACATGCACATGGCTACCTGGACACGAAAAACGCCAGGGCGACTTCCAACCAGGGAAACGGGTTGAGAGCAAGGAGGATGGAAGCTGAGGCCTCGCCCCGGCCCGGTCCGACTCAGACCCGGCCTCTCTGAATGCCCCGCCCCTTCCCGGTCCCGCCTCAGAC
>RJWJ010035223.1:0-16778 GCA_004363605.1 Indri indri
GAGATCAGTTGCATAACAATGTGAATGTACTTAACGCTACTGAACTGTACTCTTTTTATTTTTTGCAAAGAGATAGGGTCTCGCTATGTCACCCAGGCTGGAGTGCAGGGGCTATTCACAGGCGCAATCATAGCTCACTGCAGCTCAAATTCATGCCTCAGCCTCCTGAGTAGCTGGGACCACAGAAGCACACACCATGCCTGGCTGAACTGTATTCTTAACAATGGCGAAGATCAGGCCAGGCACAGTGGTTCACACCTATAATCCTAGCACTTTGGGAGGATGAGACAGGAGGATCGCTTGAGGCCAGGGCTTTGAGACCTCGTGCCTACAAAAAATAAAAAATTCGCTGGGTGTGGTGGCGCATGCCCGCAGTCCCAGCTACTCAGGAGGCTGGGGCAAGAGGATCACTTGAGCCCAGGAGTCTGAGGTTGCTGTGAGACATGGTGACACCACTGCACTCCTAGCCCAGGCAATAAGAGCAAGACCCTGTCTCAAAAAAAAACTTTTGGCCAGGCACGGTGGCTCACATCTGTAATCCTAGCACTCTGGGAGGCTGAGGCGGGTGGATCGCTCAAGGTTAGGAGTTTGAGACCAGCCTGAGCAAGAGCAAGACCCAGTCTCTACTAAAAAAAAGAAAGAAATTAGCTGGACAACTAAAACTATATATAAAAAATTAGCCGGACATGATGGCGCATGCCTGTAGTCCCAGCTACTCGGGAGGCTGAGGCAGTAGGATTGCTTGAGCCCAGGAGTTTGAGGTTGCTGTAAGCTAGGCTGCTGATGCCATGGCACTCTAGCCCAGGCAACAGAGCCAGACTCTGTCTCAAAAAAAAAAAAACTTTTTTTACATTATGTGTATTTTACCCCCATTTTTAAAAAGAAAATAAATAATAAATAGAAGAGCTAGGTCTGAGAAGTGCCCAGCATGCAGTAAGATCCCAACGTGAACCCAGGTGAAGACGAGAGACAGACGCAAAGGGGACAACAGCAAAGGAGAACAGAGGCAGAAGCTGGAATGACGCAGCCATAAGCCAGGGACACCTGCGACCACCAGCGTGGAAGAAGGAAAGAAGGACCCTGCCCTAGAGCCTTCAGAGGGAGCACGGCCCTGCCCACACCTTGGTGTCAGACTTCTGGCCCCCACACTATGAGAGAACACCTTTCTGCTGTTTTTAGCCACCCAGTTTCTGAGACTTTCTTAGGGCAGCCCCAGGACACACACAGTAGCTCTGCGACTACAGCAAGCCCGTCACCCGCCGGCCGCCTGCCACGAAGCCCGTCTGAGGGGCCCCCAAGGACTGCAGGGTACCTGTGGCCCCCACCCATGCCAGACAGGGTGCCTCTCCAGGGTCCTCCCTGGGGACAAGGGGTCCTCACCTTCATGCGGAACACCTTCTTCCCACTCCGAATGGCGTTGTCCTCGAAGGAGAACTCATTCTCGCGGATCACAGAGCGGCTCTCCTTGTCCCCCGTGTAGGTGACCACATAGAAGTCGGGCGCCCACATCTCAAACTCACGCTCCCAGTTGATGATGGTGGAGAGGGGTGCGCTGACCAGGTAGGGCCCCTTGGAATGGCCCTGGAGCGAGACCCACGCAGTGAGACCACTCGCCCACAGCCAGCGCCAGCCGCCCCACCCCAGCCGCGCCCCCCCACTGCCCACCTCCTTGTACAGGGAGTAGAGGAAGACAATGGTCTGCACCGTCTTGCCTAGACCCATCTCGTCGGCCAAGATGGTGTCGGTGCCCTGGGCCCAGGAGAAGCGCAGCCAGTTGAGGCCCTCCAGCTGGTATGGGTGCAGTGTGCCACCCGTGGAGTCAATGTACCATGGCTGTTTGTCAAACTTGACCGTGGGCTGCAGGAGAGACAGAGGTTCAGGCACACCCCAAATCCTGGGCCATGGGAGGCCACCAGACAGGCCTTTGCATGTGCAGTTCCTTCTGCCTAGAATGCTCTTCCCACCCCTCTGTCTTCCTAACTCTTCTTCGGGTCCCAGCTGGAATGCCTCTTCCTCCAGGAAGCCCTCCCTGACTCCCAGCCTGGCTTAGATGCTTCTACAATGTCCTCCCATGGCGGCCGGCCCTGTACTTGTTCTATCAGGGCAAGTTCCCGATTGCTGAATTCTCTGACTTTGAGCCCAGGCTGTCATTACCACATCGGTCCTGTTCACTGCTTCCTCCAAGCCCCATCCAGTGCCCAGGACACAGTGGACACTTATTCAATATTTGTTTGATGAACAACAGAACGAATGCGTGTCTGGGGCACACAATGCCTGCCATAACCGGCTACCTGCACTTAATCCAGAACATTTGCCTCTTTGATCCTGCAGCTCCAGGCCACCTCCCCCATGAAGTCCTCCCAATGAACCAGACCCATTCGCCTTTCCCTGGCGTCTGACAGGCGTCTGATAGTCCCAGGCCAGAACATGTTCTGTGTGTACCCGCCACGGGCCCCTAGGAGAGGATACACTTCCTGAAACAGGCGCCCAGGGCTCATTAACCCTTGTCCCCCAGGGCCAGCCCAGGGCCAGGTGCTGGCAGACACCCAGAGGCTCCTCCCAGGTAAGAATGGTGTGAGTGGGCCCTTCCCGCTGCCCCGGCCTACATGGGCACGATTCAGGGTGCACAAGCCATGAGGGCCCCCCACAGCCAAGCCTAGGGTGGTGGGCCCTGGGAATCCCACCCACGGCTCCCCCACCCCCCGACTCACATCCACGATGGGCGTGTCCGGCGGCTTCTCCTGCTTGTCGTCCCGCAGCTTCTTGCCCTTCCTGACCAGCCTCTTGGGCAGCCTGGTGTCCTCCCCCAGCATCAGCTCCCTGGGAAAAGGCATTGGACGCAGGTGAGCAAAGCTCAGGCCAGGAGCAGGCCCCGGCGGCTGGCGCCCAGCAGCCTGGTCCCCGCGGCCCACCTGTGGCCCCAGTATGCCTGCTTCAGGTTGTCGTAGTAGGGGATGTCGATGTCATCGATCTCCCAGGTGCACTGGTCGTAGGGCAGGTCTTTCCACTTGATCAAGTAGTGCACATCCCCCTTTTTATCGAAGCTGCAACACAGCGAACAGGTGGCGGGGGAGAGGCGGGTCACTTGGGCAGGAGCCTCACGTGGGTCTGATGAAGGCACCCGACAGGATGCAAGACCACTCACACCACGGTCCCCTTGGATCCTGGGCCCACCAGGAGGAGGGCGCCAAGGCAGCAGCTCCAGAGAGGTGCAGTGGCCTGCCCAGGGCCACACAGCTAGTGAGGGGGTGGTGAGAGTACCTGGTAAGTGGCAAAGCCAGAAAGGGACACCGAGAGGCTGTGCCAACAGAGGGGCAAAGAGCCAGCATCCAGCGTCCTTTCCAGCCTCTGCTGCAGGGACAGATCCCATCCCATCCCCGGGTCTGGACACCGGAATCTTGAATTTCTAAGTTGGAAAGTCTCTCTCCTACCCATGGACTTCTTTTCCTAACTTAAAAAACCCAGAGGACTCGAGCAGTGCCCATCCCAGCTGAGGGGCTGTCTCCACAAAGCGGACAAGGATGCAACTCCTGCAGGTGGGACGGCCTCGTCCAAAGAACCCCCACCCCCCGGGACCCAGGGACCCAGTGACCAAGCCCAGGAGTACCCACTTGATTCTGGCCGCTGGGAGGGTCCTCAGGCCTCCCACCCAACCTGGGCTGATCGGCAGCCAGGCCAGAGGAGGGGTGCAGGGCTGGGGGCCATGACTCCCCCCCATGGAGGTAACAGGCAAACAGGCCGGGTGAGCAGAGGCTGCAGCAAACCTGGGGACTCTAAGAGCAAAACCAACCCCTCATCACATGGACCCCGAGGGGTTGTTTTTGATAAATAACTGGGAGTTACACAGACTTTGGGGAGTAAATCTGAGGGATATTCACCTGTCCCACCTTGGAGGCAGACAGAAAAACTGCCATTTACGTTTTTAACATGCAATTTAATAAAAGTAAAAAACTGTGGGTCAAGTCAATGCAGGGCTCAGGTTCCCCTTGGAAGGGTCGTTCTCAGGGAGGTCTGGGGGGTAAGGCGGGTATTCCAAAGCCACGGGTGGCAGCTTTTTCAAATTCTACAGCTGCTCCCCCTTACCGAAGACCACCCAAAGCTGGCCTTTGGCAAGCTCCTGGAGCCCTTACAACTGCACATTGTCCACAGGGCCGCAAAGCCCAGAAGAGGGGGCTGGGGCTTGAACCTGAGCACCTGGCCCAGCTTCTGAACTCTGCTCTCCCCAACAGCTGCCTGTGGCAGGAAGCACTGAGTGGGACAGGCCACCGATCCTAAGCCCCTCAAAGACAGAACCCATGACATCAAGGCTCAGGGTGAAGAGTGAAACTCCAAGCTGCCACCACACAGCAGGCACCCCAGGCCCCACCCCAAGGCCCACCTGTCGGCCACCACCAGTTCTCAAGTACCTGAGCTCAAGAATCACCAGGCGTTCCCACTGCCCGCCACATCGAAGCCAGAGCAATGGGCCTCCTGCCCCAGGCCTCCTCGTCCTGGCCTCCTGCAGCTTCTGATAACTAAGCCACCTGGGCGATTTCCAGATTGCGCCACAAAGAGCTGTCACTGGGGTACTGGGGGGTGGGAAAGTAGGTCCTGGCTGGTGCAGGGCTCGCACCTGTAATCCCAGCATTTTGGGAGGCCAAGGCAAAAAGATTGCTTGAGGCCAGGAGTTCAAGACTAGCCTGAGCAACACAGCGAGATCCTGTCTTCATGAAAAACAGAAAAATTAGCTGGGCATGGTGGTGGGCTCCTGTAGTTCCAGCTACTTGGAAGGCTGAGGCAGGAGGATCGCTTAAGCCCAGGAATTGGAGGCTGCAGTGAGCTATGATGACGCCACTGCACTCTAGCCAGGCGACAGAGAAAGAGCCTCTCTCAAAAAAAGAAAAAAATAGAAAAGAAAAGAAAGTAGGTCCCGCCATCGGAAAGCACTGGGTTGAAATCGCAGCTCCACCACCTTTTGGCTGTGTGACTTTTGGCAAGTGACTTAACCTTGCTGTACCTATTCTCACATTAGTAAAACAAAGGCAAAATCAAACGCCTATCTCTTGGGGTAGCTGGTGCTCAGTCGTGCGCGCTGCTGTTACAAACGTGAGGGAAACGTGCACAGCCCCACGCCTCAGGCCCACTTGGGTCCTCAGAACCCTCCCGCCAGTATCAAGCCCTGACTCAGCACGAGCGTCCCAACCCACCCAGTGTCCTACTT
This sequence comes from Indri indri, assembly GCA_004363605.1. NCBI lineage: Eukaryota > Metazoa > Chordata > Mammalia > Primates > Indriidae > Indri > Indri indri. The sequence goes on from RJWJ010035223.1 coordinate 5,201, forward strand.
TGTGCAAGTCTCACCGTTTGTGAAACTTTCACGTGTGACTCTGGAGCTTTTCTCCCACCATGAGTGTGGGCACATGCACGAGTGTGCCCGTGTGCAGGTGACAACCCCTCCGGCTGGACAGTTGCATCGCCAGCAGGGGGCCCTGGGCCTCTTCCTGCTGCCCCCACTGCACCCACACACGGTTCCGGATGGCAGCCCCAAGGGAAGGACCCCGGCACCCTGCCCTGCGCCCATTTCACAGAGTGAAGGAGCCCATGCGCCCCAGACCTGTGGGTGCCCACCTGCGGCGTCGCCAGGGCACCCCTGCCCAGCACGCACCTGTGGTTCAGGATGCGGTGGATCATCATCCACTCGGGCTTGATGCCGTAGCGGTAGAAGCGCTCCTCCATCTTGGCGTAGAGGGGGTCCTTGTTCTTCCTCTTCTCGCTCTTGCCGTCCTCATCGCCAGAGCCGTAGTCGAAGGGCGGCGGCTCGTCCATGTCGTTCTTTCTTTGGTAGTTGCGATACATCACCGTGTGGTATAGCTCCAGCTGCTCGGGGTGAGGTCCAAGTTACGGGAGGGAGGGAGCCACAGCCTCCCGTGTCTCCCGACCCAGCACCCTTGCTCCCAGCCCGGGTCCTCACCCCCAGTCTCCCCCTCCCCAACTCCCAACAATGCCCCCGACTCGGGGGCCCTGACAGCATGTGCCAGCTCCTTCCCACCAACCCTGGAGGGCCCAGAGGCTCCCGCCAGGCACTGAGGCCCGGCACAGCCGCACCTGCCCAAGTGCCTCACCTGTAGCTCCTTCACCCAGGAGCAGTGCCAGTAGGAGAGCCCCGCCCACTTGACAAAGAACTCTCTCTCTGGGATGCCCTCCAGGGCCTTGGGCGGCGGGATGCCGGGCTCCACCTCGGGTCCTGGCAGCCCCACTATGAAGGGGGCCGGGGGCTCCGTCCACCTCCAGTGTAGGATCCGCTGGACTTTGCCCTTCAGTGGGGGGCACTGTGGACAGAGGAGGGCCCCCGGGTTCAGGGCTTAGCCACCGGGCCCCATCCAGAGGCTCTCATGAGAGCAGGCTGTCACACAGGCTCCCTCCAACCGGCTGCACTGTCCCCAAGTCAGAAGAGCATGTCAGTGACCCTATGATATCCATCCCATCCTCAGGAGCCTGCACACATGCTGTGCACACAGGAGGTGGCCAGTGGGGGTCTGTGAGCCATGTGGGGGATAGCAGAGTGGGGAACAGAGCCCAAGACTCTGGACTCGCCCTATCTGTGGGTCTCCCCACTGCTCTACTCCCTGCTAGAGCCCCCTGAGAAAAGGTCACATCATGCCATGACTTACAAGCACCCATGGAGCATGACCTCCCCCTGCGTGGAGCTCAGGAACACAGCAGCCCTGTCCCTGAGCCTTCACCCAGGCATGGCTGCACCCAAGCACCAGAGACACAATTCAGAGGCCCTGATTGCTGCCAGGCTTCCAGTGAGCAAAGCCATGAACACCACCGTCTGCACACTCAGCACGCGGCCCCAAGGCGGGTCGGAGCAGCCCTTGCCCTCAAGAGGCAGTTCCAAGCCTGGCTGGACCAGGGGAGGGGAGGACAGATTCAGGGAGGCAGCTCTGCCGGGGAGGGCAGGTCCCAGCTCTGCCACCACCTGTCCTCTTAACCCTGTACAGGCCTCCTGACCCATCTTCTCATCTGAGATGGGTCCGCCCTTCCTCCACCTCCCAGTTTGCTATGGTGTCGAATCACACAGGAAGGCCTCGGTGTGCCACTCACACCACAGAGCCCAAAACCAGCCTTCCTTTGGCCTTAGTGATGCTGAAGGCTGAGTGGCAGAGGAGGGGGAGGAGACGGGAGGGCAGGAGAAGAGCCTCCTCCACTGGCTCTGCTCTGGGGAGAGCAGGGAAGGGGACCCTTCCTTCCCAGGCCACAGGGCCCCACCTGCCCCGCCTCCATGCACACCCTGTGGGGAAGGCCCTGGGAGGAACTAAGCTCCTGCTCCCCTCCCGTCCCGGGACTGCCCATCGGTTCCAAGAAAGCACAGAAAGGTGCCCCCATCGGAAGGGCCCTCCCAGACCCCTACACAGACACGGACATGCATGTGCACACGTGCACACACGCGCACGTGCACCACACGACACACACCCAGAGGCACACGGGATGACAGAGCACTAACCACAGCACAGCCCGGCCCCAGGGGTGTGGGGGACCCAGCACTGGGGGTGGGCCGGGTAGGCAACTCAGAGCATGGGGCCTCCACATGCCTGCTGTGACTTGGGGGCTAAGGCTGGGGGCGCGGGGAGCACTCCCCTCTCCCTGCAGAACACATGCCTCTCCACCCCCAGCCTCGGGACAGGAGCCAGGTCCAGGGCGGCTCTAGAGACTTGGGTCTGAGTGGACAGTGCTGCCATGGCGTGGCCTTAGGCAAGTGACTTGACCTCCCTGAGCCTCAATTTTCTATCTAAAAGTGGGAATAAAATGCGTGGTACTGGGACACTCAGCGAGGTAAAGGAACACCATGCAGCACGTGGTGCGGAGCAAGCGCCCACTAAACAGAGGCTGCGGTGTCAGCATGATCACCGCATCAGTCTGGGCTCCTGCTTCCCTGAGGAACTGACGTCTCCAGGGGATTTGGAAGCAGCGCAGGCCTGAGGGAAGGGCGGGGCGGGGCTTGGTGGGCGGGGCTTTGTGGGAATAACCTGGCGGGGCGGGCTTGAGCCGGCGGGGGCGGGGCTTGTCGCGGAGCCCCCCCCCGGTGGGCGGGGCTTTCCCGGGGCGGGGCGGGGCTTCGGCGCGGCGCGGGGCGGGCGGAGCACTCACAGTACAGCGCGGGCAGAGCCATTCACCGTTTGGGATCTCGGGCAGCGGCGGGTTGAGGCAGTGCAGGTGGTAGGAGGAGGGGCAGGCGTCGCAGCAGAGCAGCTCGCCGCCGTCCTTGCACACGCGGCAGAACTCCATGTGGTCGTCCTCCTCCTCCTCGCAGCCACCCTCCTCCTCCTCGTCGTCGTCGTCCTTGGGCTCCCACTGGATCCCTTCCTTCTCCTGGAGCGGGGAGCCCAGGTGGAGGCACTGTGGGCCGGGTCCCCCTCCACTGGGCCCGGCCTCCCTCTCCCCACCCCCCACACGAGACTCCCCGCATTCTGCTCCCAGGCGACATTCTGCACTGGGGTCAGGGAGCCAGGCGCAGGCCACCCCCCCAGCCCCAAGCTCTGCCAGCGCTTACGCAGTGTGGGCAGCTCCACTTGCCCTCGGGAGCCTTCTCCAGCTCGGGGTCGAGGCAGACGAGATGGTAGGCCCGCGGGCACGTGTCGCACAGGATGATCTCACCCCCCTGTTGGCACACCTCACAGTAGTCCTGGTGGTCCGTCTCATAGCCGTCACCATCGTCAACTGGGCAGGGGGAGAGGCGGTCATGGAGGACCTCATGCCCACTCCCAGTGCACAAGGGTCTCCACCACCCTGGCCAGACAGGCACATAGCAGGTGCATGGCAGATGATGGATGGGTGGACGGGTGGATGAATCAACGGGGCGAACAAATGATGGGGGGATGCCCAAGGTAGTAAAAGGGTGAAGATGCACAGGAGACGGGTAAAAGGAAAGAAGGCAGGCAGGGTGGGAGCGTGGGTGGACGAACACACAGATGGACAAGTGGACGGATGGATGAAAGGAAAGGAGGGAGGGGGACAGGAAGGAGGTGAGGGCAAGGGTGGGTGTCAAGTGGGGTGGGTGACTGAACAGGGGCGGGGGGGGGAGTGGATGAGGCGAAGCAGCACTTCCTGCTCCAGTACCCACACTGCCAGTGCAAATGCCCGGGTGGCTCACACCACAGGTTCCTCACTGGGACAGGACACCCTCCCCCGGCAGTAGAGACCAGGGCGGTTGAGGAAACACCGGGGGACTGCCCGGCCGAGACCCAGAGAGGCCAAGGCATGAGGACGCCCTTGCCCTGCTTCCCGAGGGGAGGCGCTGCACCCCCCATGCCCTCCCGGGAGGGCCCAAGACCCGCGGGCGGGAAGCCCTACTCCTCTTCTTCTTGCGCCTCCTCCTGCTCTTCCTGCCCAGGGCGGCGGAGCACTCGGAGCGCATGGAGGAACTGTGGATGCTGGCGCTGTCGAAGTCCGACTCCTCCCGTTCATCCTCCTCGCTCTGCAGGGGGGAAGGGGCCTGTGAGTGCAGGGTTGAGGGAGGACAGCGGTCCATCCTGAAGGGTTCCACCCCGGGGGCTTTGCTGGCCTGGGCAGCATGGGGTGGGGCAGGGCGCAGAAAAGGCTCCAGAGACACAGTGCTCCCTGTGGTTCGCCTCGTCCCCCCACCCAGCTAGAAACCTTATACCACAGCCCCGCCCCCCAGTCCAGCCTGACGTCCCACCACCACACTCCCTGAGCCCTGCTCTCCAGCCCTCAGACACTTCCGACATTTTCTGCTCCATACTCTTCCCCTGGCCCTGACCTCCATCTTGCCAAACTCCTACACATCCTTCAGGGGGGAACCCTAAGGACACCTCCCCTAGGGAGGCTTCCCAGATCTCTCCTTCATGGGACCCACTGGACAGCCTATGTGCCAGCTCTGCATGATGCATCATTGGCTCTCTGCCAGGGAACATGCCTGCCAGATTATGAGCACTGCAGGAGCAGGGACCACCACCATGGTGAGCAGAGAGGGCCTGGCACCTACTGGGTGCTCAACAAATATCTGCTGAGCTGAGCTGGACCCCAGCACGGGGCGGGCCACACCTTCTACGCCACACAGCCCTCCATTACAGCTGTGTAATGGGCTGCCAAGAGGCGAAGTAGCAGCTCCTGTCTCTGCCCCACTGCAGGGCTGGGTGAGGTGAGGGCAACAGCTGCCCTATGGGGGTGAAGAGGGTAAATGCCCCCCATGCACAGAGAAGGGGTCCTCCAGGGCTGAGACACAGGCTTAGGGTCTGAGCCTGGGCCCAGAGCTGGCCCTGGGAGCACAGAGAGGTAATCAGGGCTCCAACCGGCTCCAACGGGCCCTGCAAGACTCCCAAGGGCCGGTGACTCTCCTGCCTGCTGGCCAGATGGAGCAGTGGCTATGCACTACAGGAGCGGGGACGGAGCTCCCAGCAGGCAGGAGAGCTCCCTGCCCAGAGTCTAAACCCGTCAGCAGACAAATGGGGGAAACTGAGTCCCAGCAGGCCTGCAGGTAGAATGGAAAGAGTAGGGGAGGGCTGCAGGACCTGCCCCAAGCTAGGTTGGGAGAATGACCCCACCCGCCTCCATCCCAGCACACACATGAAGGCACGGATGCACACACATGCGCGCATGCGGGAGCACACACGAGTGCGCGCACACGCTCTCACACGCTCACCGAGGAGCCTTTCTTCCTCTTGCTGCTGATCCCTCCGAAGCGGAACTTGAGTCCGGCCACCTTCTTCCCTTTGCCTTTTTTCTTCCCGTCTTTGGAGCCTTTGATCTTCTTCCTCACTCCAGGCCCTGAAAAACAACGGTAGCAATAGCCAGCAGTGCCACTGATTAGCCACCACGATGTCACTAAGCCCTCACGTAACCATAAGGAAAGGGTCACTCCTACCATCACCCCTTTCAGATGGGGTGCCTGAGGCTCAGAGAGGTGAAGACCTTGCTTAAAATCACACAGCAAGGAAAGGGAAAAGCCAGAGAAGGGCCCTGACCTGAGTCTGTCTCTCTGGCCACTGCACTGCCCCTTTTCCATAACTGGAGAAATGCCAGTTCCCTGAGGAAGAGCCCCTATACTGTCCCCACCCCCAGAAAAGAGCTGCCCCCAATGGAGCCACCAGCCCCACAGCCAGCAGGGCCACCGAGGGCACCTCTGCCCACCTGCGGTCCACGCCTGGGCCCCAGAGAGATGTCCTGGGGCCGAAAGCCCTTCTCCCACCTGCCAGCCTCCCCAGGCCCAGGCAACGCTGGCACCACCAAGGCCACCCCCACCTCTGCTAGTCACCCCGGGAAAGGCCAGCAGGGTTGCGGCTGTTTTTATGGAGCTGGCCACAGGGCTATTAGCCACCTGGGGAATAATGACCCCCAGCAGCCTCTCCCGCTGCCAGGCCAAGCAAGAAGGGGCCTGGAGGCAAGAACCCACGCCCTGCAGAGGCGTCCCCCCACCACGCCCTCCTCCAGCCACACCACACGCAGGGACATGGAGCCGGGAGCCCAGCTGCACCCTCGGTGGTGCCACGGAAAATCTATTTCAATTTTCCAAGCTCTGAATAGGCAGCTCAGGGAATCGATAGCTCAGCAGCTGGAGCCCAAGAGGAAATGAGAGAGCAAGGCAGGCTGGGCAGGTGGGGATAGGCCAGGAGCCCCTCCTGAGACCCTGCTGACCAGGACGGAGCAGGACACAGACATGGCAGGCTCTGATCCCCACCAGGCCCCCCTCAGAGACCCAGAAAAAGGGCCAGACATGGCGCCCCAGCATCTTCCCAGAAACCAAAACTCCTTAGGGTCAAAGCAAGGGGTCCCCAGTGCCCCCTCGGCCCCCATCAAAACCCAGATCTGAGCTGCTGGCAATCCCACCATCGACAGCCCTGGGAGATCAATGCCCCCACCCGCTAGAAGCCAGAAACCTTCACCCAGCGAGTCACAGGGGGCCTCTGCTGCCCCTCTGCTCACACCCAGACACCCCACCACCAAGTCGGGTTTGGGATCTGGACCTCCTGCCAGGCTGGGCCCAGAGCAGCGCCCTGGGAAGCCAGCCCTGACCACACCCAACCCCCGCCCCCACTCAAATCTCTGGCCTGTCTCTTGGATCCTAAAGCTGGAGAGGCAGGGACTGATAGTCCGTGCTGCCCCAAGGACCTGGAGAAGGAGCCTGCACACAGTGGGTGTTCAGACAAAGGATCAACAGGCTACGCTTGGGCCTCCTCCCCGGGAACGGTACAGCCTCCAACTCAAGAGCCCACCACCTCCCAGAAGCCTAGGGCTGGAGAGCTCCACACTGTAGGCCTCCCCTCCCTCCTCCACGCCTGAGTCCAGGGGGCCTTCTTGGCTGGCCCAGCGTAAACTCCCCAAAGCTCTGCCCACATCATCTCCTCCGTCTCCACCAGCCCTCATTTTTTTTTTTTTTTTTTTTGAGACAGAGTCTGGCTCTGTTGCCTAGGCTAGAGTGCCATGGTGTCAGCCTAGCTCATGGCAACCTCCAATTCCTGGACTCAAGGGATCCTCCTGCCTCAGCCTCCAGAGTAGCTGGGACTACAGGCATGCGCCACCATGTCCGGCTGATTTTTTCTATTTTTAGTAGAGACGGGGTCTCATTCTTGCTCAGGCTGGTCTCGAACTCCTGACCGCAAGCGATCCTCCTGCCTCAGCCTCCCAGAGTGCTAGGATTACGGGCGTGAGCCACCGTGCCCGGCCCATCCACCAGCCCCCAAAGATAGGGCAGAAGCTATGATGCTACGTCACTGCCAAGAAAGGACCTGTCAGTCCAGGGTCACACTGGCAGCTGCCCTTCCCTGCCCGGGTCTGGCCCGTGGCTTCTCCCACAGGGTCTGGGGGGCCCCTTCCAGGCAGGGCTCAGTGCCCACCCACTCACAGCCTCACCCTTGCCCTCCTTGGTCTTGGCCTTGCGGACAGGCACGGGCTGGGGCGCCTGCTGGGGGCTGACGGCCAGCGGAGGGGCGATGGTGACCGTCTCTACAGCCGCAGCCACTGCCGCCGCAGCTGCTGCCGCTGAGCTGCCCTTGAAGGGGTTGTTGGCGCTGAACTCCCGCCACTTGGCGCCCAGGACAGTCATCATTTTGGACATGGGGATCTTCGGGTTCTTCTTGGCGATGAGTGGCCTGTTGGGGGAGAGGCAGGAGGGTGAGGGTAGGGCCACAGAGGGGCCACCCCTTCTTCTCCCACACCCGCGACCCGCGGCACTGCCCCAGGTTCCTGGTTAGAGAAGCCAGGTGGAGGGGGCAGGCAGAGGACAAAGCTGAGACGACAGTCTACCCCCAGATCGCGCCCGCTCCCCGCCCACACGATTTTCTCACTGGGTTTCCAGACCCTGCAATGGGTCAGAGAACGGGTGCAGGGGGCCTTGGGGAGAGAGAGGCCATGGCGGCTAACGCCCCCCAGGAAAGGCTAGAACCCCCTTCCCCAAGGGAAAGGACTCGAGGGCCCAGGGACCGGCCCAACGAGGGAAGGCCCGACTGTCTGTTACAATAAAAGGGGCCCTGCCCCCTCCTGCCTGCTCTGCCCGGTCAGCAACACCCACGCCTGCCCCGGGAAGCAGGGGCTCTGTCCCGCTGCGCCTGCCCTTGGCCTGGTGCCACCAAGGGAAGTGCAGGCCGTGAGGAAAGCACCGCCCAGCCCCTGACCCACCTGAGGAACTGGCTGAAGGCCTTGTAGTTGGTCAGCGTGTGGTAGTCTTCCTCCGAGAACAGGTAGTCCACGTCGTCCAGGCCCCACTCGGCCATGAGCTGCCCTGAGGACTTGGGCTCCTGCGGAGGCCGAAGATAGAGTGGGGGGTCTGACCTACACCCCCAGCCCCGGGTGGGAGGAGGGTCACGTCTGAGGTTCTCACCCCCGAGAACATCCCAAAGCACGGCTGCCCTGCCAGCCCTTCGTCACACGCCAGCCCCAGGGGTGCCAGGCCACATGTTTAATGTCAGGGTCTGGGGGGGTCGCGTGTATGCCCGGAACATCTGGAAAGGGAAACCAGCAGCTGTGGGACAGGAAGCCGGACCCCAAGTCCAGGCCGCCGTCTTGAGATGGGGCTGCCCGACTGGCTCAGGACCCCAGGGCAGGGGTAGCGGACTCACTCTCTGGGAGGAAGAGGTGAGGGGAATTTGGGCAGCGGAACAGCACAGTGGCCGGAAGATGGCTTTCAGGAGGGAAATGTCCCTGGGAAGGGAGCAGCTATGGGGGCACCTCAGGCATGTTGGAGAGACATGGGCCTCTCCAGGCACCCCCAGGTGCAGCCCCCATGAAGGACAGGCCACTGCCGGGTTCTAGGGACAGGAAGGTGCACCCTGCTGGGTCAGAGGCATGAGACAGTGGTCCAGCTGGGGGCGGGGCCCTGAGGGGGTCCCTCACCCACCACTTCACTTTCCAGACAGGACGCTGAGGCAGAGGGGGCACCCCAGGGGCATACAGTGAGCTCTCGAGCCAGCCCCGGGGTCAGATGACTGGATGACCATGCGGCCCAGGCTGGCTGGGATCAGATGGGGTGGTGCTGGCTATGGCCTTGGGCCAGTTCTAATCCTGGCTCTGCCACCTACCAGTAGTAACAGGTGGACAAGTTACTTAACCTCTCTGCCTCAGTTTCCCCATCTGTGAAATGGGAAGAACAGCGGCACCTGCCCCACAGAAGAGAGTGACTTAGCACAGGCGCTTGGAACAGGGCACCTCGCCATGTGTCAGCAGCTGCTGGCACCCAACACACCCTCCCTTCTTCCTCCTCCCCACACCCCACAGCTTCCAGGCTGCCCTGAGCTGCCTCCCCCGACGCACTGACCCAGCACACCAATCTGCACACACCACTCCTGGGCCGAAGTCCCTGGTCAGGGTGGTCATGTGACCTGACCCGGTCCAAGCAGCGGGAATGCTGGGTCTCCTGCCTGGACACCTGGACACAGGAGACCTGCCCTCCCTCCTGCTGGATGTGCCAAGAGGCCCCCAGCTGCTGCTGTACCCATTCTCTCACAGGGGTGCCCGGACTGAGCCACAGAGCAAAAGATGCAGAGAAACAGGCCTGGGTGACACCACGGGGTGCCACACCCAGAGGCCCCCCGCCTCTCAGTTCCCACGGTCCCCATCCCACAAATCCCTTTGCCGCCTGAGCCCCTTGGAGCTGGACTTTGGGGTCCTGCCATGGAGGGCTGCTGAGTGGTACACACAGCCTCCCTCCGCCCTGGGCGTCTCCCGGAGCTGAGAACGCTGCCTGCCGGCACAGCGGGAGGCCTCCAAAGCCCCTGTTCCCAGACAGTTCTGAGATGTTCCCACGTGGGGCCCCTCCCGCGGCCGGCCTGCCCCCATGGACACACAGCCATTCCAAAGGCACCTGGGCCCCTTCGCCCCCACCCAGGGGAGCGGAGCCCCAGGTGAACGAGAGGACGATTTTGTTCCAGGATAACCCTGAATCGCTGCCTTAAGTTACTCTTTCGGAACTGTCAGCCCCTCAGCTGTTACCAGTCACAGATGACTCACAACACATCCACTGACTCACAAATCACCCCGGGTGTCAGGACACCACCAGTAAGAACACCTCCCCGCCCCTCGGCACTTCCCAACTTCAGTCATGGCATTCACGACTCTGCCTCACCCAACAGCGACTGCACTAATGTTTACAGAGCATTTATCTTTAAATCCATGGCTAGCCCAAACAGAGCCTTCCGCCTTGTATAAGAACAAAGGGAGCCAGGTGCTCCCAGATAACAATGTCACCTGCCCACCACCCCAGAGCTGAGGCCTGGAAGCCCATCCATCAGCCTCACCCCAGCCCCTTCCTCCCCAAGGACCCCCATGGTGCTGCCTCTGAGACTCGGGGGGCCTCAGGATGGCCCCCAAGCTTTGGCTGGGCTCACATCATCCCCCGTATTCTTGGGAAGATGCTTTTCCCCAGGGGACAGCTGGAGGCCCACCCTACAGCTCCTCTGCTCTGTGTAGGAGACTCGCAGAACACCCACCCGGGCAGAATTTCAGGACGCCTGCTGGTAAGAAAGTTCCCTTGCTACCATAAGCAGAACTGTCAGGCACTTTTTGTGGCTAAGCCTCCATTTGTTGTTTTATTTTCCCAAATTGCTCCAAGCAAGAAGTTCCTGACACTAAACTTGAGCCCACATTATCCACCACTCCCCCCAGAAACAGCTACGCACTCGCGTGGGCGAGCTGGTGCCCAGAGCAGCCAGCACACCGGCGAGACGCTGCATGCTTTCCTCCGCCGATTCCTAAATTTCACCCTTTCATACTAAGCCCATGCACGAGCACACACACGAGCACGCACGAGCACACGCATGAACACAAGCACACGCACAAGCATGCATGAGCACACACATGAGCACACGCAGGCACACACACATGAGCACATGCAGGAGCACACACATGAGGACACATGAGCACATGCACGAGCACATGCACGAGCACATGCATAAGCAAACACAAGCACGCACATGAACACACAAGCAGACACACAAGCACACACGAGCATACGCATGAGCACACACGAGGACACATGAGCACACACATGAGCATATGCACGAGCACACATGAGGACACGAGTACATGCACCAGCACACGCGCGACCACATGTATGAGCACGTGCTCACAGGGGCTCCCGGCTCAGAGGGCAGAGAGCCGACAGGCAGGAAGCTCGGCCCCTGCAAGGGGGCTGCCGTTCTGTCCCAGCTCCGGCCCCTCCCGCCCTGCCTCGCTGGTTACCTTTAAGCATCCGTCTTCATTATCATCCTCATCGTCATCCTTCTTCTTTCGCTTGGCTTTTTTCTCCTTCTTGTCCTTGAGTTTCTTCTTCTTCTTTTTATTAGGGGAGTAGTCGCTACCCTCGCTGTCCGACTTCTCTTCCAGCTCCTCTTCATTTTCTGACAGCTCATCATTGCTCCCCTGGGAAAGAAAGGGGGACAGTGAGGGCAACTGAGGCCCGGAGAACACCCAGA
>RJWJ010035224.1:0-16782 GCA_004363605.1 Indri indri
CATTAGGCTACATGTGGAGGTCGGGTAGGGGAAGGTCCTTGTGACTGATGTGTCTGGGAAATGGCAAAGGTAGAGGTTTGGGGTTGAAAAGGTGAAGATCTCAGGGATGCTGTGATTGCTGGAAGAGTATTTAAATTCCAGTTGGCCCTACATGGTACTGCTGGGCTAAGGAAGGCCAAGAAATGTTTGGGTCTCTAGTATATGACAGTAGGTCCTCAAAGTGGTTGGCCTACCTCTAAGGCAGCCATCCTCAACCTTTTTGGCACCAGGGACCAGTTTCACGGGAGACAATTTTTCCGTAGATCCAGGGGTTGGGGGTTGGAGGGAGCTCAGGAGCTTATGTGGTGATATAAGCAGTGATGGGAAGCAGCTGTAAATACAGATGAAGCTTCCCTTCCTCGCTCACTTGCCCGCTGCTCGCCTCCTCTGTGCAGCCAGGTTCCTAATAAGCCATAGACCAGGCAGCTCTAAGGACTCTGGTACATCATTGCTTGAGAATTTCCTCATGTTGCTGAATGATTATAGTTTCGTTTCTGAAATCTGAAAATATAGGGTGACTGTATACTCCTACCATCAAATGCAAAATGAGAGGGAAAATGAAAAATAGAACTCCTTTTGGGTTTCCCCTAATTCTCTCTCAGCCATTTATATATTTTTAATCATGATTATTATTTTTAAAAATAAAGATAGCACATCAATAACCAAATGTTGGTGGCTCACGCTTCTAATCCTAGCACTCTGGGAGGCCGAGGTGGGAGGATCACTTGAGACCAGGAGTTCAAGACCAGTCTGGGCAAGAGTGAGACCCCATTCTCTACTAAAAATAGCAAAATTAGCCCGGCATTGTGGCATGTGCCTGTAGTCCCAGCTACTTGGGAGGCTGAGGCAGGAGGATGGCTTGAGCCCAGGAGTTTGAGGCTGCAGTGAGCTATAATGATCCCACTGTACTCTACCTGGCGTGACAGAGTGAGACTCTGTCTCAAAAAAACAAAACAAAATGTTAAAGGCAAAGGAAATAAAACCAAAAGCAAGGCTGTTTCTGAAGTATAGTTCTTTCGCAATCCCTGTGGCCCAAAGTAAATGAATGGCAAAATACTGAAACCTTGTAATTTCACCCCTGAGTCAGAACGAGTTGTAATGAGTTGGAATGTCCAGCATTGATTCAAATATTTTAGGAACTTTAAAATTGTGTGACTGAGATTTTTCTCATAAAACCTTTTCACCAGCCACCTTCTCTCTCCCTTTCTCAGGGACGCTGCTAGACTTTTTCAGTATAACACCAGCCTGGCCTTTCTGGAGAGAATGAATTCAAGAGGCTTTATTTTTAGGCTTGCTCTTTCACGGTCCTCCTTGATGACATAACATGGCACATGTGTCTATCCCCAACCCAGGAAGTTGATGACCACCCCCTCTGTTCTGAGTAACATTTAGGAGTCTAATTTGCTCATGTCAGAGATGTCTGGTTTAGGGTCACTGAAGGTCATTGAGAGGGCTCGTCTTGTCAGGTTCTCTTGCTGTTGTAAATCACATGGCCTGGGGTTTGCAATTGGAGCTTATTAGTCAGCTCTACTAACATTCGTTTCTTGTTGGTGGCTCTTTTAGAGTTTCTTGGATCTTGTGGTTGAATTGGAGAAACTAAATCTGGTTGCTCCAGATCAATTGGATTTATTAGAAAAATGCCTGAAGAACATTCACAGAATAGACCTGAAGACAAAAATCCAGAAGTACAAGCAGTCTGGTAAGAATTATGGCCTCTCAGTGGTCTCAAGCAAGTAGCCTGTGCACAGTACCTGTGGTTGGTTGAGATTCATTTGTTGGATAAGTGGATGGAACAGAACCTGAATGGCCACAGCTCCGTCTAGCTTGTGGCTAGAGATCATATCCCTTTATATCCTTAGTATCCCAGATCTGCTGACTCCACAGCCCCTTGTTCATGACTTTGGCAAAATGCTGCCAAGCAGTGCTTAACATTCTGGCCTTCAAGGAAGAACTTGCACCCCCATTTTCTGCACAAGCTGGCAGAGCCGTGGACATTCAGGGCTTTTGAGCATATGCCGAACCCCACTTACTGCCTGGCTCTAGTATTTGGAATGATAGCCACCACCCAACTCTGGATAATGTCACTAGGGTCCCCAGTTTCACAAAACCACCACATGGAAAAGGGCACCTTCAATTTCTCCCTTGATAAAGGGGACGAGATTCACTGGCCATCTCCCCTAAACCCCCAGCCCTCACTGTTTTTGAGCCTCAGCCTCAGCATTGGCTCTATTGACAGTTCATTGCCACCATAGTGTCACAGCCTAAAGGGCACGGATGAGACCCACTGACTTACGGAGCACTTCTCCACCCCCACACACTCTACATGACTGATCTAAGATTAAGAACAGGAGTAGCATTTTGAGTCCATTCTTAATGATGGCTGGTGGAAGAGTCATCTGCTGTGATATTTTGAATTCCATAAGGTGGCTGGAAAGTTAGGGTAGTTTGGAAGATGGTGATTGACCTGGGACTGAGCCATTGTTGAAGAGTTATTTGATAACAATTTATAAATCTTAGCTCAGCACCTCTTTTCTGCTTTTATAGCTCCAGAAGCAGGGACGAGTTATAAGAATGCTCTCCAAGGGTCTCTCACAAACTCGAGTCTCAAGGATCCTTCCTGTAACCTCAGGGTGAGTCTGGAGCAAATGTGTGGAATCCCAGCGTGAAACAGTCTTAGAACTTTGATAAAAAAAAATATGTATTCTCACAGCTATGCCTACTTAATATGTGAAAAAATTCTAGAAATTGTATTTGTTTTAAAAATATGTATAACTTCTTATAATTACAAAGCTAATACATGTTCATTGATCTATTTGGAGAATACGAAGAAGTACAAAAGGAGGAAAATAAATCACCTATATGGCACTACCCCAAAACAGCTGCTTTTGGTGTATTTCCTTATAGGATGTTTTCCATGTGTTTGCATGTGTGTCTATGTATACAGCTGGGCATTCGTTTTATTTGTTCCTTTTAAAATAAAAATAGATAGGACATGCCTATGGGTAAAAAATTCAAAATGTATTAAAAGTGGTTTTAAAAGTATGTTTTCTTTTTTCTTTTTTTTTTTTTTGAGACACAGTCTCACTCTGTTGCCGGGGCTAAAGTGCCATGGCGTCAGCCTAGCTCACAGCAACCTCAAACTCCTGGGCTCAGGCGATCCTCCTGCCTCAGCCTCCCGAGTAGCTGGGACTACAGGCATGCGCCACCATGCCTGGCTAATTTTTTTCTATATATTTTTTAGTTGTCCAATTAATTTCTTTCTATTTTTAGTAGAGACAGGGTCTCGCTCTTGCTCAGGCTGGTCTCGAACTCCTGAGCTCAAACAATCTGCCCGCCTCGGCCTCCCAGAGACCTGGGATTACAGGCGTGAGCCACCGTGCCCGGCCTAAAAGTATGTTTTCTTCCAACCCCTATAATACTGACCCCCCAGTTCCTTTCCCCAGAAGCAGCTGTTGTTAACCAGTTTCTTCTGTAACTATCCAGAGATGCACATGTAATATTTCATTTTGTTTTCCTCTCTTGTACAAATGACAGCACAGTGTGTCCATTGTCCTGATCTGAAAATTCTAAGAAGTTGTTCCATATGATTAATAAAGAACTACCTCTATTTAATCATTATTTTTAATCATTATACATGGTTCTATTTTCCAGTTGTACAATGTGTTTAGCCCTTTCTTGTTAATGTGCATTTAGATTGTTTCCAATCTTTTGTTACTACAAAAAAATGTACTAAATAAATATCCTTATACTTACTTCTCTGTGCATTTGCCTTTTTACTAGGCTAATTTTAATGATTTCAGCAAAAGTTTTTTTGTTATTTAGTGATGATATGAAAGATTTTTTTTTTGTTCATGAACATAAATATCACATAGTCACTTGTGGGCATTTAGTTAGTAGTAGGTGGTACAAGATATCATCAGAATTGTTCTTTGGTTAATCTCTTATCTTGACACATTAAATCTTGGTGTAATCTTACCCTCATCCTCATATAAAGGTAGGTGGAGTTGTAGTGAGGATTTAGACCAGAGTTCAAATTTTATGGTTAAATTATAAATATTTTCATAAAAGTATGTAATGAAAACATTAACTACTCCTGTAGTATAAATAGTTTCATGGAAAAATAGGAGCTGTAAGAGATACCACTGAGCAATAGAATTTTGAGCTAAAATGGATGTTAAAGATTATATTGTACAACCCCCTCACTGAACCAAATAAGGAAACTTAGGCCTAAGGAACATTAAGTAATTGTCCACCTCCAAATACTGGCAGAGCTGGGCACAGTCCATGTTCTTTCCACTACACCGTGATATACCTAATAAACTATTTACTAGTCACGCCATAGCTTAGATGTCTCTTTGATTTTTTAAAGAGACCAAATATACTTCCCTCTTGCCCTTCTGAGTCTCTATACCAAATCGTGAGACAAAGTAGATTTAGGATTCAGTTCCAGATTTTCTGAGATTTCTCTGCTATTGTCTAATATAAATTATACTGTTATTCTTAATTAAAAACTGCCATATTTCTATTATTATGTTTCTATTTTTTAAATGAAGGTAAGCATATTCATTGCCATGTAGCCTGTTGGGAACCCATATGATTTATGTTATCAATCTACTTAAATTTGGTATATTTAATATGTGACCCTGATCATTCATTGATTCACTAGCAGGCACTATGGCATATGAATTTGGTGACTTTCTCACAGGATTTAGGAGCTTAAATACCTAGATGTTAACTCATACAAGGTTGCACAAGTGGGCCAAGCAGAGTGGCTCACGCCTCTAGGCCTAACACTCTGGGAGGATGAGCTCGGAAGTTGGAGACCACCCTGAACAAGAATGAGACCCTGTCTTTACAAAAAATAGAAAAAATTAGCCAGGTGTGGTAGTGCACACCTGTAGTCTCAGCTACTCGGGAGACTGAGGCAGGAGGATTGCTTGAGCCCTGGAGTTTGAGGTTGCAGTGAGCTATGATGATGCCACTGCACTCTAGCTGGGGTGACAAAGTGAGACTCTGTCTCAAAAACAAAAAAAAAGGGCTGCAGAAGTGCTTCAGAAATTACAGTTGCATTAAATGATATAGGATACCAAGATGTTATAGAATAAAAAAGTTGTATGACTGCAATATAATGCTTTTAAAATCCAGCTTTGATTTGAAGTCATCTATCTCTAATAATACATAAAAGTGAACATGCATCCATGTAAGGGACCAATTTCTATCTGCTATCATTAGCTTCTGGCTAAGTCACTGATTATTAGTGAAAAAAGCAACTTATATGTTTTTCTTTAATTTAGAAAAAAGCAATTTGTATGTTTTTCTTTAAGTCTTTACACAGACTCAGCTACAGACACACCTTAATGGATAGTGTACTTCTCTCTTTTGGCTAGGATAGCTTCAGAAGAGAGCTGTCCTTTGAAAGCTGAGCATATCAGATGGTTGAAAGTATGTGGTATGTGTACCTTATACAGGACCTGTCATCTGAGAAGAGAAAGGGTCGGTTCAATCTTTCATTCTCTGATTAATCTCACTCTAGTTCTCAGAAGTGGTATATAAAGAATTCTTGATTATCAAGAACCAGGCCCACATGTGGCTTACGTGTAGTAGGCAATTATAGAAAAGCAATAACCGGTCATTTATTACATACTTCCATGTGCTCGGTGCTGTGCTGAGTGCTTCGTGTACATTTAATCTTCCTAAAAATCTATAAGGTAGGTACTATTACCAGCTTCATTTTTCAGCTGGAGAAACAGAGAGAGGTCAAATAACTTGCTCAAGGTTACAGAGCTAGTAAGTGGCAGAGGATTCATAGTCAGGTTTGTCTGGCCTAGAACTCCCACTCTTAACCATATTGTACTTTGCCCCTATGTTAAAGGAACAGGTTGCATGTCAATCTCGTGTTCTAACAGCTTATTCTAACTTGGAGCTATTATAGTTACTGTACTATACTATAACATCTGGTTTTATCGAGCTGTTTTGAAATATTCTAATATGCCAGTTTAGCATATCTATACTTTCCTTATATTTTCACTTTTTAAAAGAAGAAATGCCTTGTTCTTTGGCAATATAATGCGGGATTTATGGGGTTAACAGCTCCGGCTATTCTTTTTGAGATAATTTAACTGTGAAGGTGATATTTTTATTTTTTTCCTGGGTAAGAATCCTATTGAGATATTTAAAGAGGTGTCATATTTAGTGTACCTCTGAAAAGACTAACAGGGAGTGTGACCTTATTTTTTTTATTTAAAGCTCCAGAATGGAAGAAGTAAAGAACAAAGACTTGTGGAACAACATGGCATTCAAAGTAAGGTCAACTTTTCTTTATATTCATTCTTTATAAATGCTTGTTAATTCAAGTACAAAATGTGGCATTTTTAGAGTTAGCCGTTTCCTTCGTCTACATATTCTAAGTAAGCTCTTACAATAAAAAGAAGTTAAAATCTTAAGATGTATTCATTGGCATTAACTTATTTAAGTTCAAACACCATCTTACTCCATCAGGTTCATACTCTTGGCTGTATTTTTAAGAGATGTGACATTTATACCTGAAATGGAGCTATAACTAGGCCATGTTAAACTTTATTCTAGCCATGATAATGAACTGTTGTAAACCAAATAGCTAGAGGCAGGAAGAAGAAAGATTAAATAGGCTTATAAATGGGTTTCATAGCCCAATTTAATAAATCTAGATACTCTATAGATGACATTCCCTCTCCCCTAAAAAAGAAAGAAAAAATACAATTAAAGAACCTGGTCATTTCAACCTGGATGATCTCTGTCTTCTTTCTTGAAACATCAGCACTTGATCCCATCACATCACTTTTAAAAAGTATATTTCTTTTTCTTTTCTTTTTTTTTTTTCCTGGCTTAAAGATTGTTCTGCATATTTCTTTTTCTTGCCTTGAGTTCTCCTTTACGTGAGCGCTGAGACTCGGTCTTGCGCTGCTGGAGCAGATGGTTGCGCTTCAGAACTCCAGGAAGCCGGGATTGGTGGACTGCCAGGGAGGGCTTCGGTCTCATCCCGGGGGCTTCGAATTTGTCCTGTGTACAGTGGGGGATCATGGATGTTTTGAACAGGCAGTGGCCTTGTTTGTGTGGCAGGCCCTTTGCTGTCTGTGTGCACCTTGAAACCGAGAAACGTTTTGCCCAGATGAGCTACATGGTGAAGCTCATGCCTGTCATTCTCTACCTGACATTCTGTTCTCCGGCAAAAGCTATTGAGAAGCAAATTAATTCCTGAAGTGATAGCATGTTTCTTAAAACAATACAGTGAGAATTAGCATTCTGAAGGCTATTTAAAGGGAAATTAGGAGACCTGATAGATTTGCATAGGAATTAAAAATCATTGGTGTTCTTTGGCATACATTTTCGCACTCATGCTCTATTATTTCCTTAGGTTAAATTGCTAGAAGCAGAATGTTGGCTTAAAGGATATTGCCAGTTGTCTTTTAAAAAGACCATTTTGGCCAGACGTGGTGGCTCACACCTGTAATCCTAGCACTCTGGGAGGCCAAGGCGGGAGGATTGTTTGAGCTTGGGAGTTCCAGACCAGCCTGAGCAAGAGCAGCCTGTGCAAGAGTGAGACCCTGTCTCTAATAAAAATAGAAAAACTTAGCCAGGCATGGTGGCGAGCACCTGTAGTCCCAGCCACTTGGGACGCTGAGGCAAAAGAATAGTTTGAGCCCAGGAGTTTGAGGTTGCTGTGAGCTGGGCTGACGCCACGGCACTCTGGCCTGGGCAACAGAGCGAGACCCTGTCTCAAAAAAAAAAAAAAAAGACTATTTCAACTTAGACAGTGTTAGCATTTGAAAGTGCTCATTTCCCTCAAACCTTACCAATACTGGCATTTTCTTTGCCTGTCTTTAGATACTATTTCTCATTTTGCAACAATCTTGTAAGGTAGATATTAGTATACAATAGTCTCACCTTATCCAAAGTTTCGCTTTCTGTGGTTTTTTCATTACCCATAGTTAACCATGGTTAGAAAACAGGTGAGTACAGCACAATAGGATATTGAGAGAGAGAGAACATTCACACAAATTTTATTACCCTTTATTATTATAATTGTTCTATTTTGTTATTAGTTGTTAATCTCTTATTGTGCCTAATTTATAAATTAAACTTTATTATAGGTATGCATATATAGAAAAAACATTATATATATGTGCTTTGGTATTAATACTATCCACAGTTTCAGGCATCTACTGGGGGTCAAGGAACATATTCCCCATGGATAAGGGGGAGCTACTTTGTTTAGTTTAGAGGTTAATAAACCCCTGATACTCAAGGAAATAACTTGTCCAAGAGCTCATCAGTGATAGTGTGAGGATTTGAGCCAGCCCCTTTATGGCTTCAAAACTGGTGGTTCTTTCACCTCATTGGTCTAATCAAGTCATATTTATATAGAAATTTACTTTAGGCTCATCTACATTTGCCAGGCTCACTGTCCCATATCTTGGGACATTGACATTTTATTGACATTGACATTTTATTTTATGATCTCTCAGTATCACTGGACTATGAAAACATGGCCACCTGTTCTATAACTAGCAAACACACAGAAACTTTCCCTTTCAAAGGCTGTTTGCTTTAGGTGTTGACAGCAGTTTCAGCACACATGAAACAGCTATCAATATTGTTAGGCGATGAGGTTATTAGATTCTCCCTGCTGGGTTAAAAACTGACCAGCCACCTGGTCCGCTCTTTAAACAGCTTTTCTACATAGCCCCTGTGTAGCACAGAGACTGTGTTTTCTTTTCAGTCAGGTTCTTCAGTGCAAGATTGGAACCTTAGGGTGAGTATAGCTGGGGAAAGAAGAGGCAATTGAAGAACATAGAGGAAGAAAATGGTTGTGATAGAAACTCAGCCAGCATGGGGGTGGACTTCATTCTCCTTCAGCTTTGTGAATGATTTCTCTCTCTCATTCCCCAGGGGAACCGGTAAAGACATCCATTCAGGAATCGAGAGCTTTTTTGCCTCAGGTACAGAATAAATGATCTGATTTGGTATTGTATTGTATGCACAGTACATATAGAGAACACTGATTTCTTTAAAAAATATCTCTGTTAAGAATTCTTTGCGACAATGGGATGCGGAGAGTGTTGTTCTCCTGAGAACTCATTTAAGAGGGAACCCTGGATGTAGCAAAGAGAAAGATGTGGACTGCATTTATGAACTTTAAAATACAGCCTAATTCCAAAGTGGCACTTCTGGTCTCAGCTGAGTGACTGCTGCACATAGAAACAGGCAGTGACACCTCACTGAACCTTGACTTGTTCTGGCTTTTTCTTAGGCTGATACCTCTTCTCTGTAAAGAGGCAATAGAAGGCCTCCTTTTGTACTGGTTTGGAAAGGTATGACTTCATACCTTCAGGTTACTGTGGAGACATAGGATCTGTCTTTTCTCTCAGTTTCAAATCCTCTTTGTTCAGCTAAGTGAAGACATGGGAAAAGAGACTGCAATTTTCATTACAATTAAATAAAAACTGAAATACCTTGTCTTCATCACATTACCTTAATAAGGAAAAAATCGATATTAGTGGGAAATGTCAGCTGTGATGGGAAACTTCAGGCTGCGTCTGTTGAGTGACTCATCTGCCCAAGGGATGCTTATTGAGGAAACCCAAAAGAAGAGACAGTATGGATGGGACCTTATAGGAACAGAGCAGTATCTGGAGTCTTTAACAATCCCTGCCTTCCTTTCTAGCGCATAGCTGAAGAGAGATACAGGATGCAGAGCAAGCCCCTAGGAGTCTGCCTGATAATCGATTGCATTGGCAACGATGCAGGTAGGTGTGGAAGCTGCAAATTAACTGGTGCCCCACAGTGCGATCCTGTCAGGCAAGTGGTATCCATCGGAGTGATCAACACTGGCTGCTGGAACAAACCACTGTGAGAATCTGTGGTTCAACACGGTGGAGGTTTGTTTCTCACTCATGTCACAGTCTAGCCTAGATTGGGCTGGGGGAGCTTTGTGCCCTGTGGTCATTCAGCAGCTCCATCATCTTCTGAGGTCTTAGAGTGTTCTGTAGGGTCCTCTGCATCTGGCTAGTGGATGGGGGGGAGAGAGAGTGCATGGAGGATCTCATAAGAGATTTTAGGGAACCAGGCCTGAAAGTGATGTGCATCATTTCCTCCCCAGCCCATGGGTCAGAACTCAGTCATGTGGCCAGCCCCACCTAAATGTAGTAGACACGGAGAAATTAGTCTAGCTGTGTGTCAGGAGGAAAATGAAACGGATTTGGGGAACACGTAGCATTGTCTCTGACATACTTGGTGAAAGGTGGTGAGCTTTAGCTTGCCTTTCTGTCTTGGATTCTGTGGTGGGGAGGAGTCCTGGGATCCAGAGGGACATTTATAATAATGGAAGGCATTCTGGCATCAGATATTATCAGGTGCCCCATCGTTTCACCTGAGATACACCACAGAAATTTCCTGGGGAAAGTTAAAAATATGATAAATGTGAGTTCACGTAGAGAGCCTTGGCTATTGTCCTAACAATGTGCCACTTAGTTCTGCTGCCCTTTCCTCTGGGTGTTGGCCTGAGTCTGTTCCACCTGTGCGTCACCGTCATTTGGATCCGCATTGACTCTTTTGCCCGGTTGTTGTTGGATGCCTGACTCAAACCGAATCACTGGTGATGCATCAAAAGACAATGAGAAGAGCCTAGATAAGTGGAGAACACTCTGTTTAATTATTTATCTCTTCCTTGAGAGGATTGATTATTACATTGCCAGTTTTACAGCTTCTTAACATTCTCCTAGAATGAGTCAGAACTACCTTTTAGGCTCACTTAGAACATTACCATGGGGAATTTTATGAGTAGAGAGTCTAAGAGAAGGTCAAATTAGCAAATATGAGACTAAATTTCCCAGGATTTCTCACGGTCCTATTTTTGGTTAGGTATGAGAAGTGCTGTCTCCTTAGCTATAGATAAGTGTCCTTTCCTTTTTAGCCATTAGTACCCATGAAAGAATGTGAAAGTATTCTCTTAATGAGTCATTTCCAGTTTTAAAAGAGATTATGTAATTGTCCTCTACTTTTGGTTGCAGTCAGTTTTGTTTCATTCATCAGCAAAAAAGTTCTCAACTGTACAAGTTGCACGTTTATCTGTTGTTTAAGAGAATCATAAAGAAAAAGCTATGCCCCACTGTGAATCGAGAAACTAAGATTTTGTGGCCAAAACCCAGTGTCTGTGCTTGCTTCCCTGGCTGCGCTGTGGGCCTCTTGTGGGCAGGGACTGAATGGATTGCTTGAGCTCAGAAGTTTGAGACCAGCCTGAGCAAGAGTGAGACCCCGTCTGTACTAAAAATAGCAAAATTAGCAGGGCATGGTGGCACGCACCTGTAGTCCCAGCTACTCAGGAGGCTGAGGCAAGAGGATCTAAAAAACAAACAAACAAACAAACAAAAAGCACCGAATGTTAAAGGCAAAGGAAATAAAACCAAAAGCAATGCTGTTTCTGAGGTATCCTTCTTTCACAATCCCTGTGGCCCAAAGTTAATGAACAGCAACATATTGAAACTTTGTAATTTCGCCTCTCCCCTGAGTCAGAATGAGTTGGAATGTCCAGCATTGATTCAAATATTTTAGGAACTTTAGAACTGTATTACTGAGATTTTTCTCATAAAACCTTTGCATAAAGATAAGCAAGCTGAGCAGTGAATGACCTTCCTGCCTCTTCCGGTACTGATGGAGCTGGATTTGAAAGCTGGACTCCAAAGCCTATGCTTTTAGCTCCTTTGCTTTATTATTTATTTTTTTATTTATGTATTCTGAGACAAAGTCTCACTGTGTCCCCGGGCTGGAGTGAGTGCAGTGGCATCATTGTAGCTCACTGCAACCTCAAACTTCCAGACTCAAGCAATCCTCCTGCTCAACCTCCTGAGTAGTTGGGACTACAGGTGCGAACCACCACACCCGGCTAAGTTTTTGTTTCTATTTTCAGTTGACTGGCTAATTTTTTTTTCTATTTTTAGTAGAGACGGGGTCTCGCTCTTGCTCAGGCTGGTCTCAAACTCCTGACCTCAAGCGATCCTCCTGCCTCAGCCTCCCAGAGTGCTAGGATTACAGGCATGAGCCACTGCGCCCGGCCAGCTCCTTTGCTTTAATGTAAATTCCACGAAGATGGGGGAGTTTATCTTTCTCTTTTGCTATGTATCTCCACTACCTGAAATAGGTCATGATATGCTCAGTAAATATTTGTTGGGTGAAGGAATGAGAAAATAAGCTTTTCTAGTGTCATTGTGTTTCTATTATAAAACCATTCCTTTTTATCTTTTGAGTTTAACAGACTCTCTTCTACCTACCTTTTCCTCTGTCCTCTAAAAACCAGACTTTTATCCAAAGAGTATGCAAGTCCCCCGAATATTTATAGTTTTATTTCTTCCTTTGTCTGATAAATGTTTGTTGAGCACCTACTATGAGCACAGCATCATGCTTGGCTCTGTGTGAGGCAAATATTAAGTCAATGAGGTGGAATCTGGTCTCAGAGCCACATAGTGAACGATGACAAGGTTATTATTTTGTGGCTCATTCTTGAGAAGAATCCTTATAGCGGTCAGTAATCCTTTTGAGGTAGAAATAATGCTTGGGTGTTTGGGGCTAATTATCTCAGTTTGGTAGAATTAAAAAATAAATCTTTGGTGTTGCGTCATCTGTGTCAGTGACCTAGCAAATCTAGATCTGTGCTAGCCCCTGATGGGCTGTCTAAGTGCCAGACCTTTGGATGTTGTTAGGAATGCAGAAGCAAAATTTCCCCCTATAGATGAACTTTGGAGCTTGGCCTAAGCTCTGGCTGTTTTTTAGGCTCCTGAATAATAGATGGTGTTTGCAGATTTTAGGAGGAAGTATTTTTTCCCTTCTTTTCTCCCCTGCTCTTTCTGAAAAGCTTGAAAAATTTTCTGTGCTTTTTAACCAGGCTGAGACTTAGATTTTTCTAGCAGACGCTGCAAATATCCTTTATAGATCTTGCATAAGTAAACTTCCTCTTCTAACAGGGCAATAGGAGTGATGGAAGCCAGTAGAGGGTATAGATGCTTCAAGACTTGCGCTTGGCTGCTTCTGGGAATAACCTGGCCATCTTTACTGCTTTTCTTTTAATGGAGTTGGCAGTGACCTGAATGAGTGGCATTTTCCTGTAGTAACATTTGTAGGAAAATCTCAGCAAGGGGAATTGGGCAGCCACTGCGGCCTCTGCACATGAGCTATGAAGATAAGTGGTACGTGACATCTGAGGTGGTGGATGGGTGTTTCATTCAGGTGGAGCAGCAGCCACTTGCTTCTGGCCAACTTGAGTACCAAGGAAGTGGAGCTTTCCTTTCTTGCTCTCGTGGGATTAATCTACTATTAAAGATGGCTTTATCCTGGGGAAAAAGACCAGGAGTCTGTGATGAGACAGTTTTTTTCAGATGAGACTAATTAGCCATTCATTTGAAAACCTAGCATCATGAATGAAATTTCCCTTTAAATTCCAGAGTCACTCAGAGGCTGTACTACATAGCAAAACCTTATTTTACAGATAGCATAAATCTAGTGTTTATATAAGAATTATAGCTCCACAATCCTTTATTGGACACCCTTGTATTTCAGAATTTAGAAGTTTTTGAGAGTTTAGAAAGATGACATGCTGCATACACTGTAATTTATAAAACACTCCAGTGAGGTCTAGGGTAGCACCCCTTAATCAAATATCTACATTCATATTTCTGTAGCAAAATGAATGGATATTCACACTAAATGGGGTAAATAAAGACTGTAAGTGGCCCCTCATGAGTTCAGGAAAGGTTTTGCCACAAAATGAGTTGGGGAAAAGAACTTAAAGTTTTCAGAGCTTTTGGGGTACTGAGCTTGGGGAGAAGGGGTGGTAGATATGTGAACGAAGTACTTTTAGGCTGCCCGAGGTACTCCAGAAACCTCTCTTGACATACAATTGACATGTTTATTATTGATACCATTTTCTCCTAAGTGAAGCTAGTCCAGGCCAGGCACAGTGGCTCACGCCTGTAATCCCAGCACTTTGGGAAGCTGAGGTGGGAGGGTCGCTTGAGGCCAGGAGTTTGAGGTTGTAGTGAACTATGATGATGCCACTGCACTCTGACCTGGGTGACAGAGCAAGACCCCATCTCAAAAAAAAAAAAAAAAATGCTAGTCCAGAGGGAGTTACTAGTGTTTTATGAAGTAGTCGATAATTTCGAGCATGTGTGGTTGGTCCAGTGAAACCCCCTGACTGGCCTAACTAAACAGGGGGAAGTCGGGTTTATTCGGGCTGCCCACCACACACCTTCTGGCTCATTCTTCTCTCTGTGCCTTTGTTCACCAGTATTCCCCCTCTGCGGTGCCTGGGGTGCCTTTCCTTCGCCCTGCTCTTTCGGGCCCTAGTTTAAGTGACGCCTTTTCTACAATGCCCTCTCCAGTGTCTCAGACCATCTGCCCTTCTCTGACCACCTATTTCTCCTAAAATCCTACTGTACCGTGTGACATTTCAATCATCGTTTTGTGCACATTTACAAGCTTTCTTTCACAACAAGATTATAAGCTCCTTGAAGAACCGAAACCACGCTGTATACTTGTTCTGTATCCCCTTGTTGCAGTATTTTTGTAAGGCAATAAGGGGAACTTCATAAAGCCAGAACAGGAGCTGTGGGTTCAAGTAAATTTGAGAAGTGCTGCCTGGTTTATTTGCCTCTCGGAGATTTGCTTTGCATATTGACCTATTAAAGGCTTTAAGAAGGCTTCCTGTAAACAATAAACTATTTTAGCCTTGTCTCCCTTGCATTTCCCATACACATGTGGCCTCAGATCTCCCTTTTCCACGAGGAATGTTCTACCCATCTTGTGTTCTGCTCATGTGCTTCATAGCAATTAGCACTGGGCTAATAAGAGTACTCAGTAAGTGATTGTAAATCAACTGGTGAGGCATTCCGTCTTTCTCATTTATTCTATATGTTTATTTAATGGAACCCTTTTCATAGGAAGTCTCAAGACAGAAGTGCCCTCATTTAGATAAAAAGAAATTCTAAATTAATCAGGCGATGACATTTTACTGCATTTAGTTTTTCGGTTTATCTCTGTAGTCCTCAAACCTGCAAATAGGCTATCACAAACAGCCCTAGTACTAACTCCAAGGCCAGAAGAAAACCCTGCATCATTTCAAGAAGTTCTGAAGAACAGGTGAAATTTACAGAGATCTGGCTGGGTAGGATGTGGGGTTTCCAGGGTGGGTGGAAGGAGAAGTGGGACTTCTGCAGTTTCTTGAAGTTTTATTTTCCAAACTTAGCCCCCAAGTTTTTCTTCCCCTATTCGTGTTCAAAGGCAAGACGTACACAGGACATGGAATCTGCTCTCAGCCCATTTTAGTTTAGAATAAACTTAGGACCTCTGGGTCCTAGGGGGTATATTCCATGAGAGAGATGAGCTGCAGAGCTGGTGATTTGTAGTTTGAAATGGCTGCCTTTATTGTCTTTAAAATTAATATCTCGTATTTTAATAAACACAGTTTGCGAAGCTTCTTTACAAAAATCTCATTGAATCCTCACAGTCACTTTTTTTTTTTTTTTTTTTGAGACAGGGTCTTGCTCTGCTGCCTGGGTTAGAGTGCTGTGTGATTATAGCTCACTGCAACCTCAAACTCTTCGGCTCAAGCCATCCTCCCGCTTCAGCCTCCTGAGTAGCTCGGGCTACAGCTGTGCGCCACCATGCGTGGCTGATTTTTCTATTTTTGGTAGAGACGGGGTCTCCCTCTTGCTCAGGCTGGTCTCAAACTTCTAGCCTCAAGCAGTCCTCCCACCTTGGCCTCCCAAAGTGCTAGGATTACAGGTGTGGGCTACTGTGCCTGGGCCACAGTCGCTTTTTTAAAAAACATGGTTTAGGTATTAATATTAATCATATTTTATAGATGAATAAACTGAGGCTGCAACTTACTTAAAGTCACATTGTTATCATGTGACTTACTCAAAGTCACATTGTCATCACATTGGTTCCTGTAAATTAGACGGCTGTATGCATGTTCTTGCTGGCCTAAGAAAGAAAGCTGCAAATGTCAGCTAGCTTTCCTCCCCAACCCACCTCACTATCTAATAGAGGGAAAATGTGACATTAATGGGAAATGTCAGCTGTGATGTCTTCAGGCTGTGTCTATTGAGTGACTGTTTCATCACAGGGATATTCAAAGGGTGCTCTGTCTTGGTCTGGGGCCCATCCAGGTTTGGTGTTGCTCTTGGCCTTATTCTTGGCATTTGGGACCCTGCATGGTTTTTTATTTCACCTCCAGCTGTAGCTGTTTTTCTCCTGTTCTATTAAGTAAGGATTTCATGCCCCAGACCTCAGATTCTGATCCCCTTCTTAGCCCATCTGCTGGTGTAGCTCAGTCCTCGTCCAAGACCAGGAAGGAGGTGGAGGAGTTGTTGAAGCCAGGACACAAACTCAGATCTTGTGATTCTGAGGTGCCTTCCCTTTTTGCCCTGCCAAGTGACAGGGCCTGCTCCAGCCAGAACCTCCAGCAAGCCGCAGTAAAGGAAAGAGCTGGAGGCCGGGCGCGGTGGCTCATGCCTGTAATCCTAGCTCTCTGGGAGGCCGAGGCGGGCGGATCGTTCTGAGCTCAGGAGTTCGAGACCAGCCTGAGCAAGAGCGAGACCCCGCCTCTACTAAAAATAGAAAGAAACTAATTGGACAACTAAAAATATATAGAAAAAATTAGCCAGGCATGGTGGCTCATGCCTGTAGTCCCAGCTACTCGGGAGGCTGAGG
>RJWJ010035225.1:0-10614 GCA_004363605.1 Indri indri
TATTCCCCCTATTTTCCCAAAAAATTTTTTGATTTTTTTAAATTTCAAAATGTTAAGAGGGTACAAATGTTGTTACATGGATACTTTTTATAATGCTTAAGTCTGGGCTTTTAGTTTACCCCATCACCTGAATAGTGTTCTTTCCTGAAATATTTTAAAGCAAATCCCAAACATGTTATTTCTAATGGAGATTTTTGATGAACAATCATTTATTTAATGTCACATTTGTCATTCTTTTCCTATTTTTTAAACTTTTCTTTTCTTCAGGGTCTTAAAGTTATTCTGTAGTAACTATCACGAAAGCACTGTAGTTTTGTCTTTTGTGTTAACTTTACTCCTCCTGGAATTGATTTTTGTATATAATGTAAGGTAGGGGTCTGATTTTTTTTTTTCATATGGATACCCATTTGTCCCAGCACTATTTTTGAACCTCTAACCTGCAGTGCCACCTTATTTATAAAATAAATGTTTGCTTTTTCCAGAAGCCTTGGGCACTCATCATTCTTTATCAGTGATCCTGGGTGGTCCCAGACCAGCAGTCTGAGCATTACCTGGGAACTGGTTAAATAGATTACTGGGCCCACCCAGACCTACTAAAAATTGAAGGTAGAGAGGGGCATCAGCAGTCGGTTTTAATAAACCCTCCAGATGATTCTGATGCATGCTAAAATGTGGGGGTATCAGTGAAATAGTTTTGGACCACCTAGGAATTACGAATTCAGACTGCAAAAGCAGCAGGAACTCTATTTGTGATTCTAAATTCTCAGTCGTGATTTTTCTGCCCCTTCTCCTACCCAGTATCAACACTGAATAGACTTTCCTTGAAATCGCCTGGGTGGTGATGGTAAGGGGAGGAGGGTTATTTCTAGTTTTCCCTAACTGTGAAGTCATAATCCTTGGAGGGCATCCTAGCTCAAGACAGAAGCCTACTTCTATTGTTCACTTTATCTCTCTGGCTTTCCAGCCTGCTCTCATTTTCAGGCCTAAGAATTTATAGCTTTCTTGCCAGCTCATTAATGTTTTTAAGGTGGTTTTTTTTTAATCCTAGATTTTGAGTGGTTTGTGTTAGGAGGACAGGTCCAAGTACCTATTCCACTGTATTCCTGGAACAGCATATTCCTGTTATTCAATAGATTTTGCCAGATTGCTTTCTAGGGAAATGCAAACTAAAGTAGTAATGTGATAGCACTTTATGCCTGTCAGATTGGCAGAAAATAAAGGAATAACATGCTATTGCAAGTGATAAGGGTTGTAAGTGATACTGGTGTAAATGCTGGTCTTTTAGGAAACTTAAAAAAAAATGCTTGTCAGGCAAAAACTGTCATGATGTCGAGGGAATAAGTGGAGGAAAGTATATTTCCAGCAAATGCACCTGTCCATTGCTTTCATTTTTCTGTAATATGACTGGGGAAAAATATGAATGAGTGTTACCATTCTATAATATTTGGGCCATGGGTTGGGTATTGCTTGACTGAACAGCAAGGATGGCTGGATTTAGAGGACATTTCATACAAGCTTAGGAGAAATCATTGAGAGAGCTGATTGATGAAAATGTTATGACTTGCTTCCTTGCTAATCCACCAAAAAGTTACACGAAAATGAGGGAAATGAACAAAAGACTGAGATAAGTTAAAAAGGGAACTATGTGCCAGTGGTGTGCTGGAACCAGCTCTTCCCAGTGTTGGTAAATTTTCAGAACTTTGACAAGCCAGTTGTTAAATATAACCATCATTAAAATTAAATTATATTAATAAAAACTTACATTTAAATTACACTTAAAGGTAATAAATACTGAAAACTCATATCCCAGTTCTTTCATTACATTTTACTATTATCTGTGTTCTTGAGGTTATTGACATCTATTGTATCTGTGTGGTAGAAATACTATGTATCAATACACTATTGCACATCTCTTCCCTATTCTGTGTCTGGTGATGACTCTTTGAAATTGGATGTGGAGATTATTTATACCATAGACATCAGTAAATACTGTAAATCAGGATTTTTCACCCCTGGAGAGCAGTCATTAAACATCTACTAGAATACCGCCGGGTATAATGTTTTGCTGTTTTAGATACTGATTGTCTTTTATCACTGTAAATATACTTGTTTTCTGAAGTTTTGGGCAGTCCAGTCTTATATAAACCTTTAGTTGTTCTTAGAAAAATGGGTAACTATACTAGTTGGCTCAAATGTTTTTAAAATTATCTTAAGCTTAAAGGAAAGATGTGCCTTTTTTTATTTAGCTTTTACTTGTATGTAAAAAGTATTTTTGCAGATTTGTTCTCCTAGTCTTTTAAAACTTTGTCATTTAAAGGTTTCCTTGAAAAATCTTTCTTTATAATAAAATACCACCCACAGTTTATCTTTCTTGTAAGCCATTAAAGTTTCATTTCTTGAATTCATTGTAGCAAGGAGGAATATACTTTTTTGTTCTTTTTAGGTGGACATGTTTTTGTGCGTCTGTGATTTAATTCTTACTGCAGTGTCATAAATGAGGTGGACCAATTGTACCAAGAAACTTTCTTTGTGAGATCCAAGTATTGTTTAATTATTTCCTACTTGTATATTAGTTTATGTTCTGGTACTTTAGAAAAGCAGTGAATTGGGAAATTTTCCATAAGATTTGTGATTCTTGTTAACATTTATCTGTCATACATATTTCCAGCACTTGACAGCAATGAAAATAAGTTTGAAACATTGAAAATATTATTTTAACTTTCTTATCATTTATTACTGTTTGGTTTAATAGAGTGATTTAGATTTTTGGATCTGTATGACCAAATGTTGGGCCTTTGTGACTTTGGCCTAATCATTTAAACTCTCTAAGCTGCTCTTTCCACTACATTCAAGTGATAATAATAATAGTACCTACCTCATATATTATTTTTAAAGATTAGGTGAGATAACAGCATTTAGCAAAGTTTTGGCTTATAGTAAAGTGCTCTCAGTAAAGAATGAGCTAACCTTATTATGAACATGATAAATTCTCCTATCTAGTAGTTGCCTTAAATGGTGGGCATGAAAGCTAGTAGTAAGTAAAAGATTACGTAAAATACTTAAAGCTATTGAAACCAAGTCAGGAGGAATAAAATTCAATCTTTTATGGCATATTAAATGTATGAGTAAAGTGGATTAAGTAGTGTTACCTTTCATTTGCTCAGCATAATTTTTAGATATCAACCATACCAGCAAATAATAAAACCATTTATTTTGTTCACTGAAATGCTAAACAGCTACTTTAGTTACACACACACATACACACATTATGGATAAACACAGATGATTTTCCTAAAATACCGGGTAATCCAATTGCTATAGAATAGAACTTAGTTAATAAAAGGATTCTTGGTTCCTTTAGTAATTTAAGTTGCACATTCACCTACCTGTTGGCCATATTTAAAATGACAGATTTTACCTTCTTTGCCTTCTCGAGTCTGCTCTTTGGAATAGCTGTTAAGTAGCTCTGTGTCCAAGTAATAAGCAAAACAGGAATGAGAGACAGAAAGGAGCATTGCTAACCCACCTCTCGATACTGCTAGACAGTTGGCTGCCTACCCTCATGTTTTGTATTTATTTGCTATTTTATTCTGGGTGGTTAGATTTGATATTATGTTGCCACTTCGTATCCTTAGTATTGATTGGGTTTTCCCTCTTTTTTCTACTCTGCTACCTCTATTCCTTCTGGAACCAGTAGTTTAATGGTAAGTATTTAAATACGATTTACAAAGTTTTTCACCTAGTGAGGATTTTTTTTTACCCTCACTTTATCTTGGCGAAAACTTTGTAGATTCCAGATGGTCTTTGTGGTTTCCCAGGTTTTCATTGTTGCCTTGTGTGTAGACTGGTAAGACTTTAGTTCGGAGGTGCTCCTGTCCTTGCATGCTGTGTCAGATGGCATCCATCGTTTGCGTGTTTCATAGTAATGTTTTTTCTGGAGCTTGCACTCTCCTTTCTCTCTTCTTTCTGCCTTTTTTATTTTATTTTATTTGGAGGGGGAATTGGGATGTGAAGGAGAAAAGTCTTCTTTCTCACATCTGTTCTACATTTATTTTTCCTGCAGCCTTTGGAATCTTTCCAGATTTTGCCAGCTAGATCTCTGTAAGATGTTTGTTCTGTGTACATTAAAAGCATAATTACTGGTATCTTTGAGCAGAATTATAGATTGAGTTGAAGTCCATTAAATGATACTATTTTTATCCATGACTTTTAACTGCTACATTTTCTATCACAGTCTGTGTTGTGTTATTTCTTGTTTCAAATTTAATGATATTTGAGCCTTTTAAGTGTTTTAAAAGGTAGAAATATGGTTTTAGGATTTTTCATAGCAGTGTCTGTTATGCAGGTGCTGTAAGACAATTTAATGAAATTTGTATTTACTACTGAGCCTAATATTTCATTCTTTAAACTTAGATTACAAAATATAATTTAATTGATTAAAAGAACGAAGCTAGGGCTGGGTGTGGTGGCTCATACCTGTAATCCTAGCACTTTGGGAGGCTGAGGTGGGAGGATCACTTGAGGTCAGGAGTTTGAGAACAACCTGAGCAAGAGCGAGAGAGACCCCGTCTTTACAAAAAATAGAAAAATAACCAGGCACGGTGGTGCATGCCTGTGGTCCCAGCTACTTGGCAGGTGGAAAGGAGGATTGTTTGAGCCCAGGAGTTCAGGGTTGCAGTGAGCTATGAGGAGGACACCGCACTCCAGCCTGGGTGACAGAGTGAGAACTTACCTTAAAAAAAAAAAAGAATGAGGCTAGATTTAGAGTAATTGAAACTTAAATAGTAAACTTTGGGAAGCCAGTTTCATAAAATTCTACCACCAAAGAAAAATGTCTTAAATTTTTTGTGTGAAATAGACATAAGAAAAATGTGCAAAACAGAAGAGTGCAGTTACAAAATGAACCCAGTGCAGCTTGTCACCTATGTATAAAAGTAGAACGTTGTCAAAACTCTAGAAACCTTCCCCTGTGTCTTCTTGATTATAAACTCTTTTCTCCTCTTAATCATAATCTTTACTTTTATGATAATTATGTCTTTGTTATTCTTTGTTCATCATTTATATATGCATTTCTAAAGAATTTGTTTAATTTTGCCAGCTTGATATAAGTGGAATCATACTCTTGTTTTGGCTCTTGCTGCTTTTCCCCCGGTATTATGTTTGTTAGATTCATTTGTCTTGTGTGTAACTATGATTAATTTTCATCACTCTGTAGTACATAATATTCCATTTTGTGAATATACCAGGATTTATTTAACAATTCCATTGTGGGTATTTGTTTCCATTTTGCTATTACGAACACTGCTGCTATGAATATTTTGTTAACATGTATTCTGGTGCACATGTGCATAGGTTTCTTTAGGACAGTATTAAAGTGTGGTCCTTGGACCAGCGCCATTAGTGTTGTCATCTGTGTGAGCTTGTTAGAAATGCAAATTGATGGGGCCCACTGTCAGTCAGAGTATCAGAGGATGGGGGCCAGGAAACTGAAACAAGCTCAGTAGATGAATCAATCTTAAGTACATTGAAATTTGAGAACCACTGCTTTGGGATGTATACCTAGAAGAGGAATGCCTTCAGCTTAATAGTGTTAGACAGTTTTGCATTGCGGTTATATCAGTTTTTACTTACACTGGTGGTGTTTGGGAGTTCATATTTCTCTACATCCTCTATAAAAATTAGTATTGTCAAAGTTTTGTTTTTTTAAATTAGAATTTGAGTAATTCTTTTTGTTGGTTTTTTTTTTTTTTTTTTTTGAGACAGAGTCTCACTGTGTTACCCGGGCTAGAGTGCTGTGGCGTCAGCCTAGCTCACAGCAACCTCAAACTCCTGGGCTCAAGCGATCCTCCTGCCTCAGCCTCCTGAGTAGCTAGGACTACAGGCATGCGCCACCATGCCCGGCTAATTTTTTCTATATATTTTTAGTTGTCCAGATCATTTCTTTCTATTTTTAGTAGAGATGGGTTCTTGCTCTTGCTCAGGCTGGTCTTGAACTCCTGAGCTCAAACAATCCGCCTGCCTCGGCCTCCCAGAGTGCTAGGATTACAGGCGTGAGCCCGGCACTGTGCCGGGCTGAATTTGAGTAATTCTTGAATTCACTTTTAACTACAGTTGAATTTTCAGATTTACTGAAATAATTGACTTCTTACATTTCTTAAGGACTTTATGAAAATAGTAGAAAATTTTCAAAATACTCAGAAGGAGAGAGAAATAGTACAGTGAACTAAAAAACTTCGTATCTCTGTCATCCATATTCAGCAATTCATTGTATTTTTCCATGTTTGCTTCATCTATCTCTTCTCTCTGAATTAAGACAAGTCCCTGATATCATGTCATTTCACCCCTGTATACTTAATTGTGCATATCTAAAATATGTACCATTTTCTTTACATGACGGCAATGTCTTTATTACTGAGGGCCTTTTTATTTTAAAAAGTTAGAACAGCATCATATTAAAAAATTCTAAAATAATGGCAAAACTATATGTAAGGTGTTATTTGGATTATTGTGAGTGGGAGGTTTTGAATTATAGTCTTTAAACATTCTCTGAACTCTTCTAATGTATTCAGTTAAATAATCATATTGAATATTTTCTGTTTCACCAACAGAATCAGAAATTTAGGTTTCTTAAAATGGTTGTTTAACCCAGGATTTGCTTTTAGGGATAAGAAAATGTTTAGGGTGCTCAGAAATTTATCACTTCTCTGATAAAACTCAGCATGTATAGTGATAATGTCCTAGTTAATGACTAGAGTAGACAGCTGAAAGATGTTCTCACTTTTTATTCTTAGGAGTAACTCTTCGGAAGTTCAGATATATAATCTTTCACATCTGCCACTGGCTTGCTGTTGAGTTGTGCTGAGTTCAGTACCCTGAATCAGCACATCCCCCTGTAAATTTCCAGTAGAATTAAGAACACAGTCAATGTTTTTTAATGAATTAAGCAATATTTTTTGAGTGGGTCTGTGAGTCATTGTTGGATAAAAATGAAAGTATAGGAAACTTTCAGGGTAGATGGGAAGACAAAAATTAAACAGTAATATTATATGTTATTAAGCAGTACAGAAAGGTTCTCAGTAATTTTGGGTTGTTTTTACATTGTAGCGATCAATTAAGTCATGCTGATCAGGGAACTACAGATATGTGTGTAATATATAAAAATTTTTATGTAATTTATCAAAAATTATAAAAAATAAATGTGGATTAGGGGTTGGAAGAGAATGAGGCTGGAGTTGGAAGGGATCAGATGATAATGAGGCTTTGTATAATAAATAAAAAGTTTGCGTGTGTGTGTATTTTAAATGGGAGTGAAAAGATCAGATTTGCGTTTTGAAGATAACCTATAAGAACAGTTTGGGGGCTGGGGAGGGCAAGAGCAGATGTGTGTAGAGGCTACTACAGTAGTCTGGGAAAAAATAATAATAGCTAGATTTAGGAAGGTGGTGGATATCTAGAGAAGTGGTTGAATTTGACAGCTACTCAGCAGGTAAAATCTAACAGGTTGGTAATGGCTTTGAGAACAAATAGGTGTGGCTGTTGGGAAGCAGTGATAATACTGGCTTAGCTGGAACATCATCTTTATTCCTTAACCCTTGGTAGACTAAACTTTTTAATCAAGTTTACTGATAGCTTACAAATAGAGTTTTTGTCATAACCAAACTTTTTAAAAGGGGTTTTCCCCTTATGAAACAAATATTCAGATATTTTGAACAATTTTTAATGACTTACTCCAGTAGTCAGCAAACTTCCAATAAAGGGCCAGATAGTAAATATTTTAGCCTTTGCAGACCTTTTGATCTCTGTCCTCTTTTTTTGTAGTCATAGACAATATATAAATGAATGCGCATGGCTGTGTTCCAATAAAACTTTATCAGTGGGTACTGAAATGTGAATTTCCTATTATTTTCATGTACCACAAAATTTTCTTTTAAAATTGTTTTCAGCCATTAAAAAAATGTAAAAAAAGCCATGACTGGAAGGCTGTACAAAAACAGGCAGTAGGCCACATTTGGCCTGTAGAACCGTAGTTTACCAACTGCAGAATTACCCCAAGTATAATTTCTTTACAAGAAACTTTTAAGATAAATAGTAAACAGTCTGTGAGATGTTAATTCCTTTCATTCCTAAAGAGTCATAAATACTTAAGCATAAATACTTACGCTGTATTTGATTCTTCTGTTTGTGAATTTGGAGGACCCGAGAGGCAAGAATACGCTTAAAAACAAGGAATACCAGCAAACCCAATATAGCTAGGGAAATATTTAATGCAGAATGAATTCCCTGAAGAACAGTATCTTTAGAAGGTAATTAACACGTACCAGTGAAAGTAGTTTCCATAGGTCCCCGGCTAGGGAAAGAAAGTTAGTAACTTTTGTCAGACTAAATACAAATGTGTTAAGAAAGTAGAGTTTGGTTCTAGTGTAGTATTAGTGAGCTTGACGCATGCTTAGGAGCTGGCATGCCTTCAGCTAAACTTCAAAACCCTTGTAGAACCAGCCCTTCAATTCTAAATGAATTTTTTTTTTTTTTTTTTTTTTTGAGACAGAGTCTCACTCTCTTGCCTGAGGCGAGTGCTGTGGTGTCAGCCTAGCTCACAGCAACCTCAAACTCCTCCTGGGCTCAAGCAATCCTTCTGCCTCAGCCTCCCGAGTAGCTGGGACTACAGGCATGCGCCACCATACCTGGCTAATTTTTTTCTCTATATATTTTTAGCTGTCCAATTAATTTCTTTCTGTTTTTGGTAGAGATGGGGTCTCGCTCTTGCTCAGGCTGGTCTCGAACTCCGGGGCTCAGGACGATCCGCCCGCCTCAGCCTCCCAGAGTGCTAGGATTACAGGCGTGAGCCACCGCGCCTGGCCTCTAAATGAATTTTTGACATGATAACGCATAAGGATTAAATTATGTGTGCACTCTTTTAGGAAATACTGGGAACATTCAGTCGGATTATTTGAGTGTAAACAGTAGTGGGCAAAATTTTATCTGTGTAAATAGTAATGATTATAGTCAGTTACCCAACAGCTTCAATTAAAATTTGATTTTAATTGTGATACTAAGCTAATATATATTTAGCTTTCATGGTTATCTGTTTGTTATGGTGACTGTAAAAAAAAATCAAATTATTGACAATAACAAAAAATACTTTTAGCCAGATGTATTTAAGATTTTAAAGTCCTGATTGCCAAAAGCGCACTTAAAAAATCCTATAAAATTTTGTTAGGTACAATTTGCATTTGATTAGGTATCTAAAAACAGTTATTTTCTAAAGAAAATAGTAATGTTTATGAGAAATAGATTTATGCTAAACATACACACATTTGTGAATTTTATTGTTGATAACAAAATCCATCTACAACATCAAAACCAAATTACCTTTAATGGAAAACAACAGAATTTAAATAGTATTTTAAAAAATGCTATTCTGGTTATTATGTAAATTATAGTTTCTTGTTTTATTTATTGCTTTTGTCCTCTTTTCTCACACTTCAAATTAGTACATTGATAATATGGGAGAGAATGGGTTTACTCATGTTAAGTGTAAAATACAACTAGAATGGCATAAATATATTTAAAATTTAATTCTAAAAACTTACAAAATCTAAATGCTTTGCATAATGTGTGCCTCTGTATTACCTGTGGCACAATATTTTTTCTTTCAACCTTCTTTAAAAATTTTAACTGAAATATTTTTTCTTTTTCGTTTTTGGACAGTATAGAGTACAGCGAGAAGGGAAATGCAACTGTAGAAGAAGGGATGTATTAGGGTATTAAGCATGGGATGTCCGGTTTCCTTAAGAACTAGGTTTGACAGTTGATGTCTCTGACATTTCACTTTGAAACTTCTTTTTTAAAATTTTTTATTGTGAGGGTATATCCTCATTCTTTCAAATGCACGTTTTGGCTTGTGATTATCTTTCAAATTTTTTTTTCGAGCAATTTTTGTGACACCATGGGTAAGTCAAAAATTGCTGTTATTTTTGAATATGTGTTCCATTGTGGAACAAATGCAGTACAGGCAGCTCAAAATATCAACGAAGTATTTAGGAAGGATGTGGCTGATGAACGCACAATATGTCATTGGTTCGAGAAGTTCCATTCTGGTGATTTTAATCTTGAAAATAAGCCACGTAGGTGACCTGAGACCAAGGTGGATAATGATGAGCTGAAAGCTGTGGGGGAAGTGAATCCATCTCAACCTATGTGAGAATGAGCAGCAAGGTTTGACATTACTATTCCAACAATATTGGACCATTTGAAACAAATGGGCAAGGTAAAGAAGTTGGATAAATGGGTACCTCATGAATTAAATGAACATCAGAAGAGAAATTGTCCAAAGCTTGCCTCTCTTTGCTGTCACGACATAAAGGCGAACCATTTCTACACTGTATTGTTACGTGTGATGAAAAATGGATTCTTTTTGACAATTGCAAGCATTCGGCACAATGGTTGGATAAAGTGCTGAAATACAGTCCAAAACCGAACATTCATCAAAAAAAAGCTAATGGCAGCCGGGCGCGGTGGCTCATGCCTGTCTGTAATCTTAGCACTCTGGGAGGCCGAGGCGGGTGGATCGCTCAAGGTCAGGAGGTTGAGACCAGCCTGAGCAAGAGCGAGACC
>RJWJ010035226.1:0-16775 GCA_004363605.1 Indri indri
ATCGCTGTTCTAGTGAATAGAAACGTGTCCATGTTTTCCAACAAATTAATATAAATTTATAGATGAAATAATTATTCAAATATCAAAAATATGAAGATACTTATTTAATAATATTTAATGTTAACATAACTGTTAGCCTGAGATATAGGTTCTCAAGAAATCTAAGTTCCGGCCGGACGCGGTGGCTCACGCCTGTAATCCTAGCACTCTGGGAGGCCGAGGCGGGTGGATTGTTTGAGCTCAGGAGTTCGAAACCAGCCTGAGCAAGAGCGAGACCCCGTCTCTATTAAAAATAGAAATAAATTAATCAGACAACTAAAATTATATAGAAAAAATTAGCCAGGCATGGTGGAACATGCCTGTAGTCCCAGCTACTCGGGAGGCTGAGGCAGAAGGATCGCTTGAGCCCAGGAGTTTGAGGTTGCTGTGAGCTAGGCTGATGCAACGGCACTCACTCTGGCCCGGGCAAAAGAGTGAGACTCCGTCTCAAAAAAAAAAAAAAAAAAAAAAGAAATCTAAGTTCCAACTGAATTTCTGACAAAGTTATTTGTATAATGAATAACAAATTTGATTTGAATTTGGTTTAGAGAGAGATCCTAGAAATTTTTAAAAAGCCAAATGTAGGTAAAACCAATAATAATGTGAATGTATGGATAATTTTAATGCTTTTAAGGCCTTTTTTATTTTACCAACACACACAATAATATATAGGATAGGGAATTCCTTTTAAAAAAACATGGCTGATACATACTGTTTGAATAGCCACATTTTTTTTTCACTATTTAAAACAAGCATCTGAAACGAATATGTCATATGATTCACTGCATAGGAAATACAACAGTAGGAATTCATCTAAAAATCAACATAGTATAAGAGTTAAACAAATTAGTATGGAAATGTTGAGTGG
This sequence comes from Indri indri, assembly GCA_004363605.1. Taxonomy (NCBI): domain Eukaryota; kingdom Metazoa; phylum Chordata; class Mammalia; order Primates; family Indriidae; genus Indri; species Indri indri. The sequence continues at coordinate 908 of RJWJ010035226.1, forward strand.
AATAACAGATAGATAGACAAATTCAAAAAACTTTAAAACAACCTGAAAAAGCTTATAAATATAAAAATAAAAGTGGGTCATATAGACTGTGGTTTTAGTAAATGATATTCCTAATGATATCCCTATTGAATAATAATAAAAATAAAAATCAAGGTTCTTAAAATCAATCTAGTTGGCTTGCTGTAAAATGGCATCTGGGTGGTAATATGTAACTTAAAAAATTAAGCCAATATTTTATAAAATGAAAAAACAAACAAAACGCATTTGTAGTATAACATTACCAGCCACAAAGACTCACAACCATTCAGTCAACCATGTGTAAGTCAAAGAAGATTAAGCAGTAATGAAAGGAAAAAAACACACATGTACTGGCTGGCTCTTGCTTCATATCTAAGGGAGAATAAATCTGCCAGCCTGAAAAACAGTAAGATGTCTCATTTCCCTGCTACTGCCTGATTAGGAGATGTAGGGTTTGATCCATTCTCTCTCCATCCCCAAAAGGATATCCATTGCTATGCTGCACTGCAACACCTTCCAGTAGCAACCAAGGCCACTTCACCACCTCCCTTTTCTACATGTTTCTAAGACTAAAATTTCCATTAATGCAAAATGTCCAGAGTCTATGGTGGTTCTGCATTTGGTTTGCTGCATGTGGGAATGGGAGATACGTACTTGGGATGTGAGATAAGAAAGTACTGTAAGAAAGTGCAAAATCACTTTTCTGGTAAAAGTAGTATAGATTGGATAGAATCGCCTAGAATAGGTATACCTTCTCAAAGTAGTCAACCAGATAACAAAACTAATAGAAATGAAATCCAGAATTTAGAGAAATTAAGTGACTGGTACTGACTAGAAATTAGATGAAGTCTGTTCACATTTATCACCTTTCTAGGTGAAAATCTGAGAAACATGTTCTAATAGTAACCAGGTAAAAAATGAGAGGATCCAGAATACATGGCAGACATTATGAGTAATCAGTGGAGAGAACTTTCATTTCCAAGGGATGAGTAATTGGAAAAAAATACTAATATATAATAGATGTGAAAATGTTCTGCTCAAAATAAAATGAATATTTAACAATCAGGACATAAATGAATATATTACTTCTGAAAAACATATGCTATATATACCTAAGAAAATGTTATAAAAACAGTAGTTATATGTTACTTATAAAATTAAGAAGCCATGTTTGTATTGAATATGATGCAAAATAAAATACAAAATAATATAAAAATAAAATGAAAAAATAAATATACAGAGGAAATTGGATAAGATAGAGATGTCAATAAAATAGAGGTTAATGAGATATTGAGACGTGAAGAAACTAAAAACATAGTCACATATTTAAAATACTCATTAAAAGCAGAATTAATACAGCAGAACACTAAATTTTGAAATAAAATCAAGAAACACTATGAATAGAGGAAATGGAACAAGTGATAGAAATGAATGAGGTAATATTACCATTATAACATTCAGAGAAGGGAGACCTATCCCTATATTATGGAAATCCTAAAAATAAATCAGAAAAAGTAGAAACAAGAAACATTCAAGACAGCAAAAAAGGAAACTCTTGAGTATGCGTATCTGCATACATATATGACACACACACAGAACCAGAAAAATAGGCAAATTATTTTATTTAAAAAATAAAGCATTTATTAATCAACAAGAAGCTGCAGAATGAGAAGCAGAAGCAGAAGCAGCAGCAGCAGCAAGATGGCTGACCAGAGACACCACCAGCCAGGGCATCTATGTAAGTTTTAGATAAAAGAGAAAAAACAAACAGACAGACAAACATAGATCTGAAGAGGGTCTGGAAGGAGAGTGCCTGAACCTACAGGCAACTCTGTGGGAAGAGGTTGCAGAGCAGAACTGTAAGGAGAGAGGCATCAGTGGGATTAAGCCCAGGGAAGTGCAGAGACCAGTGAGAAGGATAGGTGGATCTGTTAACTTCCCCTCCCTCACATGGTAGACTGTTGGTGGGCTCCCAAGCTGTTGGAGAGACCTTCTGCAGACGCAAGCCCAAAGACTGCCGCCGCCAGTGAGCAGAGAGCTTCTTGAGGACAGGGCACCATGCTCCCAGCACCCCCAAGGCACCTCCCTCCCCACAGACCCGAGCCAGATGGCAGGTGCCATATTGCTTCTCTACCCACCTGCACCCTTGTCCTCCCCAGGAGGCCTCAACTCCTCAGGTTCTGTCTCCACACAGACATTTCCCAACTTTGGCCCAGACTGCAGAAGCCACAGGGGTCCAGTGACTCCAGAGCCCCATCATTCTGGGTGGACGGCCTCCTGGAGAGAGGGTTTGAGATGACTAGGGGGTGAACTTTCCTCCACCTAGATTCTTTTTCACCCCTTCCCCTCCCTTACCTGTGGCTGCTGAGAGAGACAACTGAGCCACCATACAGAGGCTTCCAAAGGGAATGGGGTTCAGACCTTTTCTTTTGGGGTCCTGCAACAGACTGAGGGGTGTTTGGACTGTGAGCTCCCTGCCTGCTGGCCCTCCCTGGTGCTGCTTGCCTGGTGACTCTAGTAGAGCAGGACACACTCCCAGGTGGAGGAACATTGAATTAGCTTGGGCACCCTGTGGGTGACTTGGGACCAGCATCCTCCCTGGCATGGTCAGGATTGATCTCTGGAGCCCAGGGGATGGGTCTGCAGGTCTCGATTGTGCCCAGAGGCACAGAGGGGTATTTGTAAATTTTTCTAGCCTGGTGTGGGTGCATGCACGGGCAGATGGTGGCAGGCGGCAGTGCAGTGTGGGTTCTAGCTGCAGCATGTACACAGGACAACCCTTTTCCCCCAGGAGGCCTGTGCTCTCAGTTCAGGCCAGGATCCAAGGCAGAGAACTTTTGAGCCAACATCACAGTCATGGGAGAGCTCAGCTGGCTTGAGGTCCTGCCTGTTGGCAGAGGCCCAGCAGAAACTGTGGGATAGGGGAGGGTGGAAGGTTTGCTCCAGACTGCCTGATTGAGGGTCTCGGAAAGACCTGCCTCCACACTCAGACTTTCTGCTTGAGTGGGGACACTTCAGCCCCACAATAGCAGCTTTGCCCAGAGGTGAGGAATAGACCTTTGACCCCTGTTAAAAGCATCTGCAGAGCTTGAGGGCAGGCTCACCAAGCCCAGCCCCACCCAACCTCACTCCCCCACCTGCCTCTGCTGAAATGAAGAATAAGGACACACCTGAAAGTTCCAGGGCCCCACCTGTCTCCTGAGGAACTAAAGCTGGTGATAGGATACTAAAACAACATTACAGCTTGTTCCTTCTAGCAAGCGCCACCTACTGACAGAGAGGTCAATTTGCATGCTATTTACATCATTTACTGACTCTATCATATAGGGTGTGATCCATTCTCATCCAAAAGCACCACCCATCTACTGGCTCAGAGATTAAACTGGGTGTGTCATTATCTAACCAAAAAGAAAATCCAAAGGTAAGAAGCAACAGGTGCTCCAGATGAAAAAGAATCAGTGGAAGAACTCCAAAAGTATGAAGAAACAGAGCAAAGGATACCCCCAAAAGGGAACACCAGCTCTCTAGCAACGGATATCAACCAAAATAAAAATATTGCAATGACTGATGAAGAATTTTGAGCATGGATTTTAAGAAAGCTCAATGAAATACAAGATAAAGTGGAAACCCAACACAAAGAAACCACAAAAATAATGCAGGAGATGAATTAAAAATTCACCAAAGAAATTGAAATATTAAAGAAAAATCAAACAGAAATTCTGGAAATAAAAAATTCATTCAAGAAATTACAAAACACAGTGGAAAGCCTTAAGAATAGGTTAGATCAAGCAGAAGAAAGAATCTCAGAGCTTGAAGACACCACCTTCCAATTAAACAAGTCAGTCACAGAGACGGAGCAGAGACAAAAGAGAAATTAGCAAAGCCTACAAGAAATATGAGATTATGTGAAGAGGCCTAATATAAGAATCACAGGCATCCCTGAGGGGGGAATAGGGAATTATTTAAATATTAGTTAACATTGACTTAGTCTAAATAATTATTACAAATATAATTTGAAATTTAATAATTTCAGAAATTACCCAGTATTGATAAGCTGGATGATGAATTCTAAATTATTTCAACTAAAACTGAAAGGCATGCTAAATTTTCTGTCTTACAAGAAGAAAGGGGAGTAAAGTATGTTGTTTCCTTTATACTGATGATTAAAAAAATCATACATATTTGTATATATAGAGTTGTTAAGTATTAGAGAAGTTTATTAGTCAGAGAAGAATAGCATGTATAATTTTCAAAACACTGGAAGAATCAAAATATGTTAACATTTACATTGTAATCAGCAGGAAAATAGGAAATTAAAAGTATGTTTTAAGAACAGCAAACAAAAAGGCATGTAGGATCAATGGCATCTCTAATGATGGTAAATATAAATAGTTCAGCAGATTAAAAACATTATCCAAATCTGTAATTTTCAATTATGTAGATTTTGCAACAAATAAAAAATGTCGAAGTTAAGAGGAAGGTATTGCTAAATATTTTAACGAAATATACTATACACCAACACCACACACAGATACAAAATGAAGCAAGATAGCCAATGGTAGTAACAGAAAACAGTAGAATACAAGGCAAAGAGCACCAAGATCATTCTATCAAAATTTCTAAAACAGTTATAATCAATGTGGACATTTATTTATCAAATAACAGTGTGTGTGTGTTTTAAAGAAAATTAATGGAAACTTCTGGGATTTTATAACCAACTCAATTTCTTCATATCAAACTTTGTATTTGTATGCTACATGTTTACCTTTTTCATTTGCCAAAGATTGAATCCTCTGATAAATAGTTCAACAATGAATCATTGCAGAAAAAAACATTTTTTGCATTGAGTTTGTATTCATTCATGATTTATTAAAAAATGAACTAAAAAATATACTTAAAAATACAAAAAATAATTTTCACATACTAGCAACCAAATTTTATTTAATGAAGAAATACTATGAGCTTTTGCATTCTAATGATGAATAGAATAACTGTTACTTCTATCAAATTATTTTAGCAATTACAGCTAATGCAGTAAGAAAAATGTGGACATAATCACTGGAAAGGAAGAGTTGTTATTATTTATAGATGATATGATTACGCATGTAAAACCCAGAAGAATGTGTTAAATCCTTAGCCTATGTGGAGACATAATATTTTAGCATGAGAAGATGTAAAATTGTAAAAATATAAATAAACCTTGGATGAATTTACAAATTGAATTCAATACCCTCAATGAGGAAGCTGACAACCCATTCTAAAGTACTACTGAAAAAGGAAAAGACAGAAAAAAATTGGTAGGGATTTTCTATACACCAACAACAATCAAGGTGACAATCAAATCAAAGACTCAATATCTTTCACAATAGCTACAAAGAATATAAAATACCTAGGAATATATTTAACCAAGGAGGTGAATGGAATGAAAATAATGATATGGTATTGTACTGACCAATAAATCATTAAACCAAGCACTGTACTTTGAAAACGTATATCAGGTAGATGTTTTTAGCCTTGATTGTTATTTTAGACAGCACTTATATTTTATAATTTTAAGAAATAGTATGTACATTATTCACTTGTTACATTTAGCTATAGAAAACTTTCTGGTAACTCTTAGGTAGAAGTTTAAAAATAATTTGAAATAGTAAAGATAATTAGTTGGCAAAGTCATCAGAAATTGATACACCTTAATGAAAAGTAATACAAATAGGGAAAGGACAGTTTACTATAGTGGACTGTTTTACCAACATAAAGGTTAGATATGTGAACACCTCATGCAAGCAGAAATTAAGGTAAGTCAATGAAAGGAATAAAAAATGTTGTCTCTACCTATTCTTTTCTCTGTCTCAAAAATCAGGAAAAAAAAAATTATACCTGTGTGGAGTGAGTTCTACTCTTTGAAGCAGTAAGAGTTTGTGTCCTCTTATTCATAAGATAGAAATTTTTTGAGCACCTATTCTGTGCCAGTCACCGTACTAGACACTACAGATAAGACTATGAATATCACAGTCATGGTCTTTCTTCTATGGGACTGAAAGTCCTGAAGACGATAAAGATATTAAGTAAGTACTTTTGAATGTTATATGTATGTTAGAAAAAGAGCCATCTTTTCCCCTTTCACCAGTTCTGAGACTTCAACCAAGTGAAAATAATGAGCTATAAATTAGTCGTTAGCGGGTGACTGGCAGCGTGAATTGCATATAAAAGGTACAGTATTCTTATATAAAATCACCATAAGTTTGAGACAAAGACTTAATCCCTTCTGATAGCAGTTTTTACCAAGGATATGTGTGTGTGTGATGCGTGTGCATGAATGTTTTTAAATAATCTTGAGCTAGGTGTGCGTATATAAAATTATTCCATTTTAGTTCTGTAGACTTGGATAAGTTGAAAGCTTATTAGAAACAGCAAAATAGCCAGGGCATATCTGGGATGGGGATTCAACCAGAGGCCCAAGTGGCCAAAGTACAAAATACAGAAAAATTTTCCACTAATTTTTCTGGAGAAGCCTCTTCTCTTTGGAGGTTGAATACCCAGTCATGTATGTGTATAAACTAAAATATGGAAACACATGCAACACTAAAATGACTAAGTTGATGCTCATAAAATTAATTCACACTATGGGAGGAGAATATCATCCTGAAGACCCCAGAGAGAGAATTCTCAAAATCATTCAGGAAAAGAGTTACTAAGTTTGCAATTGTTCAGATGCCCCATGCATGCTTTTAGAGAAGGCCATTACTGTGGCAAGACAGAGTGGTGACGCTGACTTCAGTCAGCTGAAGACAGACAAATGTCTTGTCATGGTCCTCCTGCATGTGACACTCTGGCCTTCACTATGAGCCAGGTCGATGTCTTTCTTTCCCGGAGGGAGTACTCAAAAGGTGGAATGTGGAAGAGAAAGTGTTCAGAAACAGCAGACCTGAATCCAGTGTGCCTGCCCACACAACTCATTTTCCCGTTTTTTTCAAATACAGTTCTTTTAAAAGTAGCTGGCTCAGAAAAATACCACTCCTCTTCAAAGATGCACAGTAATGAGAAAATAATCAGAATGAGACCTAAGCAAAAACTATACCAATAAAGGAGATAACTAAGGTGATTGGGAAAAAAATCACATGAAGAATGTAAGCCAATACTCAGCAAAACTGTCTTTCAAGAAGCAGAACAAAATAAAAAGGTGTCTTATAACGTGTTTATCTCTAAAACAATATCATTAACGGAAATTTTTAAAGAATGTACTTAAAGCCGAGGGAAAATGATCCCAAGAAAGGTCTGAGGATACCAGAAGGAAGGGTAAGTAAAGATTACAGCAAATATGTGGGTAATTCTAAGGTAATATTGGCTGCATAAAAAGTAATAACAATTTCTAATTTGGAGAACAAAAGAAATTAAATGTAATTAAATACTAGGCCCTAAGACTATATAAGTTGGAGTTGGGTGATCCAAGTTTTAAAAGCGACTTTTATTGTCCAGGGGGAAGTATAGCTACACACAATTTTAGATGTTTTAGATAATAAGCGTGTACGAAGATAATAGAAGGTATATTTTTTCGTAAGTAGAAAGAGAAGAGGAAATGAAAAAAAAAGAAAAAAACTCAATCAAGTTGGAGGAAGGTCCATAAGTGGGGAAACAGGGTGAGAAAAAGATGACACTGATTTCAATCAGCTGAAGACAAACAAATGCCTTGTCTTGTCTTTAGCTGGTGGAAGTACAAACAGAAATGTTCTCTGGGATGAAGAAATGAAAAGGTGTACATCAGAAACACATAAATGGTCTGGATATATCATATAAGATCTACAGATTGTTACATTGTGTTTAAAAAAAAAAGCTAAACGAGGTTTACTACAGACATATCAGAATCAAAAGGACAAGGATTGCTTAAAATTAAAAAGACAGAAAAAGATATCCCAGGAAATTAGGAACGATATCAATAACAAAACCAAGCTGGTAGAGTTAGATGAAAAACAGACAAAGCAGGCCTATAGGCCGCCCCCCCAAATTTTTTTTTTGTTTTGGAAGTGAAGAGAACTTTATAGAGGTAAAGGTTTAATTCTCCAGGTAGCTCAGATAAGTACTTAAAAATAATCCCTTCAAAATTTACATGGCAACATTTTGTAGCACTTCAAAGAGAAACTGACAAATCCACTTGCATAATGAAAGGATTTAGCAGTAATCTCGCATCATTTATAGATCAGACAAAAATATCATTAGCCATATAAAAGATTTGAAAAATGCAATTACCAAGCTTGATGTAACTAACATGCATAGAATACCACATCTAATAGTTGGAAATGACACCTTCTTTTAAAGAACAAGTACCGCTATGAAAATTGACCACATATTCAGCAACTTTTAATACAATTCAAGGTCAGTATTATACAGACTATTCTCTCTGTCTCCAATGCAGTTAAAAATCAGTAAAAAGAAGATAACTACAGAAAAACTCATACGTTTTAAATTAAAAAAAAACATTTCTAAACAACTCACAAAGAAAAAAACCACAACAAAATTGGAAAAATTTAGAAATAAAGTTATCAAGAAAAAAACCATTTTTGTGTAAGAAGTTCAAAGATTCACATCACCCGTATTTTATAGCTAAAAATAATTCTTGAAACTATTCCAGCAACCAGAAAAATAAATCATATTGCACAAATTGTGTCATACAAGGTCCATTGCTAAGAGCTGATAACAGTTAAAATGGATTTATGCCTAAATAATTGAACCATTCATTTTTTGCTATGATTATCTCTATACCATTTCATCAGATCATTAATTTGGAAAATGGTAGTAATTTAGTTAGAAACACAGTGCAATACTTTTCTAGATAGGAAATTTTATTTGATCACCTTTTCCTCCTAAGTTCTAAGAGAATTAAACTGCTTTTGCTTACTTGGAAAGGATTTCCTCACCACCAAATGATCCCAGCTCTGGCAGGAAAAAAAAAAAAAAAGGGAAAGCATTGCCTTGGGGCTTGCAACAGCAGCACAAGGTAGTGTTTATTCAATGAATCATTGGAGAAAGAAGACTCGCTTACTTAATATGACCCTTTCCTACAGGAGCTGGGTGAAGCTGTCTTATTTTTCCACCAGCTCAATCACGGTACTGTTTTCTGGTGCTCAATGCACGAACTTGCTTTCCACCTGGCCCAAATGGCAGGTAGACATGCATGAAGTACAAGTAACATGTCACGGTAAGAGCTTTTGAGTTGGAATATGAAAATCTTGATTCGAATCCAAGCTCTTAATGACATTATTAATGACATGGATAGTATGTTCTTTAACCTCCCTCCCTGAATCAGTTACCTGATATACAATATTACTTTAGCTAGTACATTTAAAAAGATGAACACTAAACATGAGTTATATATTATGGTTAGTTTTAAAGAGAGGGCTGTATCTTATCTCTACCTTCAATCCCAAGCATGAGAAATATAATCGCTCCCCAGGTAAGATCGTAAGGGGACAATCAGGCACACACTGGGTTCACACTGGCCTTCGGGGAGCTGCTGATAAAGAAGTAGGCAGACAGGACAGAGAAGGAGCCCAACACCGAGTGACAAAACAGAAATAGAACAGCCACTTCTCTCCAGCAGCAGCTGCTGCCAGTTTCGAGCCCATGTGTTAAGAATATCCACCTTCCGTTTGACAAAAATTTCCGTTTGGAGTCATCATGGGGACACAGTCTCTAAACTAGTGGCACTGGCTTCAAGACACTGAAAGGAATGTGCACAAAGGAAAATCTACCAGTAGACTTTACTGAAATTAGCTCAAATCTCTGATGAAATGATATGATAGCAATGCAATCTTTGGGGTAGCCAGCTAGGGATGGGGGTGGGGAGAGAGACAGAGATAGAGAGAGAGAGAGAGAGAGAGAGAGAGAGAGAGAGAGAGAAAGAAAGAGGGATAAGAGAGAGACAGTAATCAGCCTTTTAGAAAAGCTCTATCTCTGGTTGTAGACTCTAGAGAGTATTTACAAGCCAGATATCTCTATTTCAAAACATGGCACAAACTTAGCTTTTCGATTTATCTACCACCTAAGTATCACAATATAATTAAAGAGCTACTTTGCCTCAACGATACATTTGAATTGAAATATCCTCCTATGTATTTAATTGATTACAGGAAGTTTATTTGTTTTAACGTCTTACCTGAAGCATGCATCTTCCTGAAATGAAACCTGACCTCACTTCTTTGCAAGAGTCAAATATGCTCACACAAGCCAAAACACTTCTATTTCAAGGGAACATGATGCTTCCACTGGAAGCTTTTATTCCTGTTTGGCAGGTTTGGCATGTCTGGAAATCTATTTTTCATCAAACGCTAGAGGGTTGTATGGAAAAAAAGGGTTTGCACTGACATAAGGAATACAAAATTTAAGCCAAAAACCTAACAATAAATTAGCTTCTATGTGCTGAACAGAATTTGTGCCAGAAGATATTGAGCAGTAATATACAAACAAAAATATATTTTTAAAAACTGTGTAAGATGAGCACATTTCTCCTCAAATTACATTTTCTTATGCACTCATGCATTTGAATGTGAAGGTAGTTGGGGCTGGTGAAACCAGTGGTCTTAATTCACAGGAGCAGGGGTGAGCCCTTGAAAATGCTACTCTAGCCATTCTGTGAGTTTGGACTATCTAGACATTTTCTTTATTTACCTATAATTTAATAAGTTCAGATTTTTTTCTAGCTAAGAAGAATTTTGAATTTTTTTGCTCAACCTCAGGACCCATAGTAGATTTTAATTACAAGATAATTGTTATAATATTTGAAAAGAAATAGCAAAAACCAAAAAAGGAATATTTTCAATATAGATGAAAATAGATGCTGGTGGACTGTTGTTTTTGTGTACTGCTGTTGAAACTGAGCAATGTGTGGAAACTTTGAGGCAACACAAGAAATTATATAAATGAATCCAAGTAAACTAGATTCAGCCAGAAGCATGATTGCTTTATTGGGAGAAAGTTTTAGGAGCCAAAAATAAATGGAATCACTACTTTGTTACCAAAATATGTCACAGGATCCTTTTGTTGTTGTTTTCTCTATTTTTTTCTTTTAAAATTTATATTAGTTTTTTCTAAAATTGATTTCTTGGGTGGATGGGGAAGAGAACAGACGATTGAGAATTATATTTACTTCAGTGCTGCTTATGAAAAGGTATTTGTAATGTTGAAGGTTCAGAATGGTCCACACAGCCCTTTCAACATCTTCTGCTGTAGAGCTAGAAACACGTGAGAGTTTATAGCAGTATGGAAGCTTAACCTAAAACTGGAGGGTAATGCCGCACAGGGAAACGATTGCATCATTATATTTTAATAATAACCTGGATTGCAATTCTTAACTTTGGAGTTCTGGGGAGGTAGAGGACTCCAAAAGTAACTTTACATGCAGCAATTTTTCCTAAATACAATTATGCTAAACATTTAACATCTCTTTAAATTAATTCCTAAAATAAGCCACTATTTTCAGAAATAATCCCATGAAGAATTGGAAAATTTGGTAGCTACAAATATCTTATCCTATATTAAGGTAGACTCATGTACAGTTTGGAGGAGGACCTATGAGAGTTGGACTGGGTTGAAAAGGAACAATCTAATCTTGGTAAAACTGAAAGATTAAGGTGAGAACAGTTTGATATTCATTATTCATTAACAAGAAAAGGTGCCAAAATGTTCCTTATGCTTTGTTTCCTTTGAAAATATGTCCTTCAATATCATCTATCTCCTTGCTTAACATGCATGCTTACCTATTTTAGGAGAACTTTTGATTAAAAATAAAATCAAGTGGACAATTATGCTATTTTTATAATTTACTTTTTCATGGCTTTGTCCCATGACTAAGACTTCAATATATAAAACCTTCTCTCTTACTCTGGTAGCAGTTCACTCTGTTTTTAGGTAAAGCATTTAAGACAAAATGATCAAGCTTCAACACTAAAATTGCAAATTTTAAAAAAGACAGTCTTTGCAGAGCTAGTTTATTCAAATTCCTATGTGTTGGGTTATATTACTTGGGTTAGATTGTCTATGCATTTTATTGTAAGATGCAAATTTTAAGTGTCCTGGTTGAACAGCCTCCTAAAATGTTCTTGCTCATCCCATTAAGAAATCAATATCCAAGCACCCATAACCTTCTAATTTTTTCTAAATAGGTTTATTTTTCCCCACTCTATAGTAAATGGAATTTCTTTGTTCAAAATGCCTTAATTTCAGAATATGTATTCCAAATTAAAGTCTATAAGTGTCCTTGCTAAGTAGCCTGTAGTCTTGCTCTAAACTGGAGAAAGATTCTTCACACTGACTTTGCCAGTAGGATAGGTTTTAAGAGTTATCTTTAAAATTTAATGTAAAGAGTTATAATCCAGACCTTGAGACAGGCTACATGCATGTTCCATATAGGCTTAGCAATTTCCCTCTCCTTCTCTCCCTGGCACTGTTCATATAAACCCTTTCTAAAGCAAGATCACACATATTAAGTAAAAAATTCTGAAAAGAGTACCTACTGGCTGCTTAGCGACTGCCTCATACTAGATATATTATGGTGAACAAGACTGCCTAGGTCCCCGCTGTCATGGAGTGGACAATCACAACTTCCTTATTGCCTAATAGAGTGATCTGAACATAGTTAGTACCTTTTTGAAAAACAAATGAAGGCAGGTGCATATATAATGCAGCTATTTGTATACTTCTATTTCAAATATGGGAAACTGAAAAAGAAAGGGAAATGGCTTTTTTTTTGTTTGTTTCTTTGAGACAGAATCTCACTCTGTTGCCTGAGCTAGAATGCTGTGGCATCGGCCTAGTTCACAGCAACCTCAAACTCCTGGGCTCAAGCAATCCTACTGCCTCAGCCTCCCAAGTAGCTGGGTCTACAGGCATGTGCCACCACGCTTGGCTAATTTTTTCTATATATTTTTAGTTGTCCATCTAATTTCTTTCTATTTTTAGTAGAGACAGGGTCTCGCTCTTGCTCAGGCTGGTGTAGAACTCCTGAGCTCAAACAATCCACCTGCCTTGGCGTCCTAGAGTGCTAGGATTACAGGCGTGAACCATCACACCCAGCCCGTGAAAGGGAAATGTTTTGATCAAGTTATTGAGACATTACATGCTAGCTGCATCACTGCCATATGAAAAGTAAGTTGTTTGTTCATTCATTCACTTTAGCTTGAGAGGAGGAAAAAAATGAATCAATAGAATGTGAAATTATTTATAAAAAATAGAGCTTTTAGACCTTCAAAAATATTATTTGTTTAAAGTTTAGTGTAAAGGAGCCAGAAATTGATATTGACATTTCTAAACCTCACACAAACTGCCTCAACATTTTTTGTGAAATTGATCCAATCATTTTTAAAAGGTTATTCAATTACTAAACAATAAACACATATGAAAGGTTCATTGTAGAGTAGATTGAATATGTATCTCCAATGGAATACTCTTCAGCTTTAGACAAGAAGAAAATCCTGTCATTTGTGACAACATGGATTATCCTGGAGGATAGTAAGGTTAATAAAATAAGCCAGACATAGAAAAACAAATACTGCATGACCTTACTTATGTGTGAAATCTGAAAAAGTCAAATTCATAAAAGCAGAGAGTAAAATGGTGGCTACCAAAAACTAGGGGTAGGGAGACTGGGGAGATGTTGGTCAAAGGATACAAAATTTCAGTTAGACAGGCAGACTAAGTGCAAGAGGTCTGTGGTACAACATGGTCACTATGGTTAGTAACGATTGCTAAGAGTGGATTTTAAGTGTTCTCACCACAAAATGATAAGTATGTGAGGTAATATAACATATATGTTAATTAGCTTGATTTACCCATTGGGCAATGTATACATGTGTTAAAACATCATGTTGTTCACCATAAATACATGTAATAAAAAAGAGTAAATGCTCATTCGCTTTCCATTATTCATTTGCAAAAAAGCAATGCTTTCATAATACGTGCTGTGCTGAGGTGCCCACTGTTCATCAGGAGCAGTGGTGGGTGCTGGGGGTCAGCTCACTAAACACTGTTCTCACCGTCTGCCCAGTGGATATGCCTCACTGTAGATTCTGAATACCTAACGGTGACACTTCCCAGGTGCCTTTGCAGCCAAGAGTCAGGATGAGAATTAGGTTCTACCAATAAGTTGTATTTGCACAAATTTTAGAAGGTAGAAGCAAGGAGAATTTGTGTTGCCTTTGCCTCTTTTTTCCCCGCCCTCTACTGGCAAGTTAAGATCTTGCTTTCTAAAGCAATACTTCAGCGTCTAGTCTTCACTCCTTCGATCTTGAGCGGCAGCTGTGGCAAAACAGTGGTGACAGCTAATTTCCAGCTTTCTGACTTTAGGATTGTTTTTAAGGTGGGATCTTTGTATTCAGTAGTTCCAGTGGTCATCTCAGTCCCTGGGTGTGTCAGTTCTATCGTGCTCTGTTCCAGCCTAGAGCCCACAACTCTGGTTCTTCCTTTCATTATTGTGGAAAGTACTTTCTTTCTTCCCTATATTAAATGCATCTTTCTTGCTTTAAATATTTAGATTCATTTCTGAATAACACAGCAATGTGTCAGACTGTGAGTTGTCACCTCATCTCTGTTCTTAACCTCTTTCCATAATAGAGTTTCCACTGGTCACATGCCCGTACAATTAAAGACTGCCTTTCTCAGCCTCCCTTGTGAGAGGTATGACCATGTGCCTAAGTTCTAGACAACGGAATTTACACAAAAACTAAATTTGACATTTCTGGCTTTGTCCTTAAAAGGACAGAGTATTTCTGTCCAATATTCTGGCACTTTTCCCTCTTTGTAATTGTCATATGATGGCAAAGTTTAAGTAGCTTCCCTGAATCTAGAGACAGAAATCTCGTGTTGAGAATGGTAGAGCTGTGCTGCCAACAGTGAACCGCCTACCACTTGATATTTAATGAGACATAACTTTCTATCTTATTTAAAATGCTAGGTTTTAGGCTCCGCCTCTCTCTTTTCATAGCATCTAATTTTAAATAAAACAACTTGCCCACTAGAAGTGGGCTCTACCATAATTTTGAAAAATGAGGCATTGGTCTAACGGTTGGGAGTATTTGACAAGAACATAGATATTGTAGGCTGGAAAGCTAGAGATTCTCATTATGCTATGGGAAATCATTTGGTAAAATTGTTGCTTGCAATCCTTAAAAGGGTAGACTACTTGCCACAAGGACATGTAACTTCTGTGGACTCTGGGGAAATTCACAACATTGAAAAACTTAAAATATTGATATATGTTGACTGATACATGTGGAAAGTTCTGTGATGAGTGTACTTGGGCTAGTTATAAGACGTGATTTCTAAAAAGCAGCCTTGGCAATAAATAGACCTCTGGCTTCTTCAAGTGTGTGCATTAAAGCATCTCAGTTAATTGGAGTCCATTCTAGTTCCAAAGGTCACGCTGAGTGATGCTTTCCTACCTAAACTAATATTAGATACTTTCAAAGTTGACACCCTTAAATTGAGAAAGAGCAAAACACGCTGAACAAAGAAACCAGTAAATAAAAAAGATAATCTGCAAGCATAGCAACACTGTCTAGATTAGATTTTTGGTTATGGTTATCTGCCCATAGATTTGGCTGTAAGCAACTAGACCAAAAGCATGTTAAGTTTTTGAGGAAATTGTATTGCTCTGCAAAAGCCAATGCATGTTTGACCTTTAAAGCAACTCCAGAGCTTCCAACTGGTTTTGCAAAAGATAGATCACAAATATGGGCAGCTCAAAGGAGGGAATTTTTCTAATTCCCCCCTTACAAAATAATTACAGGGTAATCAAATACTTGTGAGAGTGAAATGGATACATATTTAGAATAATTAATTGAATGTTGATATTACACAAGGA
>RJWJ010035227.1:0-16780 GCA_004363605.1 Indri indri
AAAATATTTATTATCAGGCCCTTTACATAAAAAGTTTGCTGACAGGTCTAGGTCATAAAGCAGCATCAGAACAGAGGGTAGAGATCCTGTTTCCTAATTGGTGACTTTATCATCAAAAACATTAATGACAACATTTTTAAAAAAGTGGTTACTCTAATTAACAGTTACAGTCTCCTCAGACTCAGGGTCCAAAAAGAAATTGGGTAGTAGTGAAATAAAGGCTTCAATAGACATTAAAATTTCATACTACATATTTAGCGGCTGTAGATTTTCAGAGCACTGATGGTTATAGCCACTAGCCAAGTTATTACTATGACAATGGTATGTGAAGTCAGGATTAATAAAAATTCTACTGTGGAATAGAAATGCTCGTGTGCTGATGCACTGCCAAGAATTCTCAGAAAAGCTATAAAAATAGATAATACTATGTAAAGATAAATCACATTTAAAAATAACCCCCAATCAATGCCTAAGACCTATTCACAATCAAAATCTTTAAAGATTTTGAATTGAATTAAATTGAATTTCTTAATGGGTCTAATGATAAGAAAAGAAACTACCCTCTGTTGCAAAAACTGCACGAATGTGTACTTCTTTTTTCTTTAAATGTATTTCTTCAGAATGCCACTCTAAATGTCTCCTTTTTAATCAAGAAATTCTACTTTTCTTAAACATGACTTTAAGTGGTTTCATTTTATTCTATTCAGAAGATTTCAATGAAAAATTAAAGTGCAGTGTGGCTTTATAAGATAGCATCAGCTTTCAGGCTGAAATAATAATCAGCATGAGGAAAGATAAGATGCTCAGGATGATTCAGAAAAATCCTGACTTCTGCAACTGAGACTCAGACAAGAGCATTGGTATTTCCAATTTCCCTCTGGGTAGGAACATACTCAACAGGATGATTGCTCTATCCAAAAAAAAAAAAAAAAAAAAAAAAAAAAAAAAAAAAAAAAAAAAAAAAAAAAAAAAAAAAAAAAAAAAAAAAAAAAAAAAAAAAAAAAAAAAAAAAAAAAAAAAAAAAAAAAAAAAAAAAAAAGGATTAATGGACTATTCTGCAGTTGGAACAAAAGATGGTAGAGACAGCATCACTTTTTTGAGCTGTATGGGTACCACAAATGCCATAGACAGCTTTATAGCCTGACTGTTTCTGTGGAGGAAGACCTTCTTTAGGGAAACATTATATTCCCAAGCAGTTAAAGACTAGATCATAAAATAATTGAAGGGAAAACTAGAATACCATGAAAATTTAAAAGGGTTCCAATGTATGTCGGGAGCTACCTATCTGCTCCCATCCTATTCTAACCAGATGTCTTTTTCCACCTGTGGATCAAGATCTGCCCATATACTGAGACCAATTTCTTCTTTTGGCTGTAATAATGTTTGGAGTTTCTGACTCCAAAAGCTTTCCAAGCTATCAAATTTTTCTCTTGCCTCTGGGTCCCATAACAATTTGCTTAAACAACATTGCCTGTATCTAATTCTTGATTCCTGGATTTCTTGCCTGGGTCCCTGATTTCTGCTCTCTGACTTCCTAGGCTTTTATTACTGGTTTGGATCCATAAAAGTGTCCTGACCTTGCCTTTTGGGACCACACAGAATTCTCATGTATTGTGTCGTTCTAATCTTAATCATCACTGAGTATTCCCTTATCACTGTGAGCCCTGATCCCACCCTCCACCTCTTCCAAGGACAAGAGCTTTTGGCCAAAAACTAATGTTCTCTTATATTCACCTTCCCTTCTAAGTTTTTATCTTTTTACCCTTAATCACCTTGACTTACACAATCACTGACTTCTGATTACAACCTGGCCCTGATATGATAAAACCACAGTTAATCCATTGATAACTAACTACTGGCCTGCCAAATATACCACTAAAACAAGGTAACCATTTTCTGAGTACCACTGTGAGTACTTTGTGTGTGTGTGTGTGTGTGTGTGTGTGTGTGTGGTTGTGTACATTGTTGCAAAGATCTAGTAGTGTTTATGTCATGTTTTCTATTTTACAAGCAGCAGATAAGAAGCCCAGAAGCATGGTTTTGCTCTAAGTCACACTACTAATAAAAGGTAGAAGATGACAAATTCATTTCTGTCAGACTATAAAATCATTCCTCCTGGGAGACTGCAGTTCCCCTTGTAGATATCTTTCAATACAGCAATCCCACCACTGGGTATCTACCCACAAGAAAAAAAGTCATTATATCAAAAAGACACCTGCACCCAAATGTTTATTGCAGCACAATTCACAATTGCAAAGATATGGAACCAGCTTAAGTGCCCATCAACATATAAGTGGATAAAGAAAATGTGATACACACACACACACGTATATATACACACACACACCACTAGTACTACTCAGCCACAAGAAATAATGAAATAATGTCTTTTGCAGCATCTTGGATGGAACTGCAGCTCATTATCCTAAGTATCTCAGGATGGAAAAACAAATACCAGATGTTCTCATTTATAAGTGGGAGCTAAATGAGGGAGATATATGGCCATAAAGAGGTGTAATGGACATTGAAAACTAAGAAGGATTGAGAGTGGGAGGAGGGTGAGGGATAAAAATCTACCTATTGGGTATGATGTACACTGTTCTGGTGACAGTTACCCTGAAAGCCCTGACTTTGGCAATGTACAATTCATCCATGTAACAAAAAATACTTGTACCCCTTAGATCTTCTGAAATAAAAAAATTTTAAAAAAAAGACATTTGGTGAAATAGCTTCCGCTTAATGGAATGGAATGTCATTGGATACATAAGAAAAACCACAAAGTTTTTAAAGGAGGTGTACCATCTTGGACTGAAAGGGAGAGTGGCAGGACAAAACAAAAGAAGACTCTGAGCATCCAAAATTTAATGGCATAAAAAAAGCCTGAGAATGCTACTCAGTTTGCAAACATATGCCATTTCTTACGGAAAGGGTTGGACAACTTGGAGGACAGAATCAAGAGCCACTTAAAAAATGGAATAGAAAAACCACATCCAGAGAACTGGGCCCTTTTCAAGAAGCATTCCTTGCCCCTAGGGTTGAGGGAATAAGTAACATGTTTCCAGATGGAGCTCAGAATTGCAATGAAGCAGTAATTGCCATGTGACTCTCATTTCCCTCCTATTGAACAGCCAAGTCTATTTCTAGGATACAATAATCCCTGTCTCATCAACGTATATTGGAGGGGAGATTACACAGAAGGTATCATTTTAGATACAAGTCTCTGGATCAAGAGAAGCTATACATGAGGGAACCTCGATGTCAGATGTACCTGACTTAGATGATGAGATCCTAGACCTTGAACGTGAGCCTAATGCTGTAACATGATGAGGCTTTCAGAACAGGAGCAAGAATTGCTGTAGCCAGAGGGAAGACTGTGATAGTGAGTCTCCAGTTATTCTTCCCATCCTTGCCGACATATGCTATTCCTGGCACCATGAAGTAGATTCTATTTTTTCCCCTTGACTATGAGCTAGACCTGTGATTTTCTTTGACCAATAGAATGCAACAGTAACAGTATCCTGGGACTTCTGAGCCCAGGTCTAACAGACTTCCTCTATCGGGGAAGCCGGCTGTCACGCTGTAAAGGAGCTTGGGCTAAACTACTGAAGGAGAAAACACACGGAGAGTTTGATGGTTAATTTTATGTGTCAACTTGGCTAGCCCATGGTACCCAGATATTTGGTCAAACACACCTATGTTGCTGTGAAAATATTTTTTAGATTATATTAATATTTAATCAGCAGACTTGAGTAAAACAGATTATCCTCTGTAATGTGGGTAGGCTTATCCAAACACTTGAAGGCCTTATGGAAAAGACTGATGTCTCCCAAGGAAAATGGAATTCTACCAGCAGACAGCCTTCAGATCTGAGTTGCAACATCCACTCCTCCTCCCTGGGTCTTGGCTTTCAACATGCCTTCCTCACTAAGCTTAACGCATTATTAGCTTTTGATTTAAATTGAGATATGTGCAACACTTAGAGGCCATGGATGGTCAAGTTATTAATTAGCATAATTTCAACATTGCTGTGTCTCAGGGAATAGTGAAGCCTGAGGAGAGGGAGAGAGATGGGGAATGGCTGGTCAGTGGGGCAATCAGAACACACACAACATTTATCAAGTAAGTTTGTGGTCTTATATGGACACAGTTCATGGTGCCCTGAAAAAAATAACAATAGTTACACCAAAGATCACAGGTCATGATAACAGCTATAAAAATAATGAAAAAGTTTGAACTATTACAAGAATTACTAAAATGTGACAAAGAGACACTGAGTGTGCACATATTATTGGGAAAATGGCACCAATAGACTTGCTCGTTGCAGGGTTGCCACACAACTTCAATTTGTAAAAAATGCAATATCTATACATAAAGCAAAGCACAATAAAATGAGGTATGCCTGTGCACACACATACACTCACAAACATCCTGAATGATGAGAAACCATATGGAGAGTGGTTTGTTTTCTCTCTCTCTTTCTCTCTCTGTCCATACACACACACACACACACACACACACACACACACATGCACGCACATGCACACATACACACACCTTCTATTGGTTCTGTTTCTCTAGAAAATACTATTACAGAGAATTAAAAAAACATACAGAGGATTCCTGAGTCATTGCACATGTGAGTGAACCCTTCCTGGACCTTTCAGCCTACCCCAGCCACTAGTTGAAGGCA
Source organism: Indri indri (assembly GCA_004363605.1). Lineage (NCBI taxonomy): Eukaryota > Metazoa > Chordata > Mammalia > Primates > Indriidae > Indri > Indri indri. Next base: position 4,691 of record RJWJ010035227.1, read on the forward strand.
ACCAAGTTGAACACCACATGGAGCAGAAGAATCACCCGGCCAACCCCTGATCTGGACCAACAAATTATGAAGAAAGAAATAAATCGTTTTTAAGGCACTAAATTTGGGATTTATTACAAGCATTAAGTAAGTGAAATATCTTCTTTTCTTCCAGCCCCTCTCTCTCCTATCCTGGGTATAAGCTTAATCTTGTTCAGAGATTTAGCTCTGAGGCGAGTCTAAGATTAGCCTATAACTGGGAATTTACCAACCTCCAATCATTGAAATCCCAATTTCATTAAAATCAATTATTCGGAGTCATGTTTGCATCTTTATAGTGGCCATTTGGGGATTTTTAATAGATAAACCAACTATTTGTTCATCTTATAGCTTCAGCCTTCATTTAAGGTTCTATTTATAAAAGTAGGAAAGGGGGAAAAATCCAGACACTCTAACGAAAAGAGAAAACTTAGCCCTCCTACAAAAAAATCCCATTGGCCCCTAGAGTCTCCAAGTCACAATAAATTCAGAAATAGAGTCATTGGAATGCAAGAAGGGCTCCTGCAGGTGTCACCGAGTCACTCGATGACATGCAACAAGAATAATTGGACACAGCTTTATACCCCAAGAGAACAGTGTTAGTGAATGGGCACAGCCACAGAAGCCTTTGAGAATCCAAGGATAATGAAGTCAATTAATTTCTGCCTATCACTGTTCAAGGAAAATGTCATGCTGTAGCTACCTTGAGACCCAGGCTCAGGGCACAGGCAGTGCTATAACATGTGGTAAACAACAAAAGTGGATGCAGAATGCTGGGCAAAGCTGCTCAGAATAAGAATTCACTGTAATTTTGAGTATGTGATCCATCTGTCAATGCAGAAAAACAACACATTTGAGGGTATGTTTATTTATGCAAAGAGTGCAAATTTTATACCCTCATTAGCATACTGAATAAAAAGCTGAAGTCGAATTTCAACTCAATTATCTGGGGCTCTGTTATAGGTGCAAGAGTACTATATACACCAAATATACTTGGTATCAACTCTTCTTTAAGTCTAAACATTCTTCTTCCTCTCCCAAGAAAAATAGGAGCAAACTCTGTCTTTAATGTGTCCTCGTGGTGGATCATTCAAGTGCATCCTCGAGAAGCATATATTAACCCTATAAACATAAACAACTACTATGTATCCATAATCAAGAATAAAAATTTTTAAAAAATAATAAAACCACAAAAAAGCATATATTAGCAGTAAATGTTGCATATTTCTGTGTAATTAATTGGAATAAACATCTCTCCTCTTTACCTATGGGGTGGTATTATTGGCTGCTGTCTTCTAGCTGTGATTTTGTCAAAGATTCCACTTTAGAAAGCGGAAGTCTGGACAGGAAAGCTTGAAAGGTCATTTTGGCAGCTTCATTCTCTCTAAAAAGAGCTTTTTCCCCCCAAATCAGCTTAACTTAAAAGATAGATACAATAGTTTTTGTTAGGTAGACTCCTCTGCCATCCCTACCATCTCATAAAGTTCCCCATAATCCTTTGAATAACAATAAAGTCACACGGTTTATTGAATCCCTATAACATGAGGAACATTTCAGTAGGAAAAAATGGGAAATTAATTGAAGATACGAAGAGTGCCTTGAGTGAAGAATTTTCTAATCTTTTGGACAAGGTGGTAAAATGTTTTCCTTTAATCATAATCCAATTTTAAAATGTACAAACCAATTATGGCTGTAACTTTCTGCCATACTTACTTCTTTCTACTACAGACAGAAATATCAGTGAAGCTGTTGAGAGCACCCAGCTCTAAGATGGCACAGCCCTCATTACATCTCAATGTCGTCCTTCACAGCCTTGCTTCCAGACTCCAGGCGTAGCTGTGACGCTAACAGCCTCCATCGCAGACGTGTCCCTTTGCCTGTGCCGGCCCCTCATTGTTATCTGGTAATTACTTACTTCTGCCTGAGTTGCCTCCCTATCAGACTCCCAGTGATTATTCCAATTCATTCCATTCTTCTCTTCTTTTGTTTCCCTGGTCCTCTACCTAGTAAGGTATTTCTGTACCAACTGGAAATCATTAAATTGTCATATCCTCCCTCTTCTCTATTTCAAAAACACTGAGTCCTCCCATGTCGTCATCTCTTTCCTCCTCCTCTAATGCTGATTCCTCAACACACCTGTAATCTCTGTGACCGGCTCAGGGACATTAATGCTCCATTGAATGTCCTTTCTCTCTAGCACGGAGGCAGTATGATAGAGTGGTTAATGCAGGCCTCTGGAGCTAAACCTCCTGCTTTCAATCCTGACTCTGTTACTTCTTTGTACAACCTCACTGTGCCATTTAGTCTCCTCATTCAAAATATGGATAGTAAGTAGGAGGACTTATCTCACAGGTGTCTTATGAAGAGCAAATTGGCCAAAGCATTTAGAACTCCACACGGTACAAGTAAGCACTCAAATCTTGGTAACTATTACTATGTTCTGCCTTCCTTAAATTGTTTCTCTACCTCACTGTTTTAATTCCTCCATGCCCTTAGCATCTGTTCTATTTTTTCTCTTATTTCAACTCCAAGCAATCTTCTTTTGAAAGACTGATTTATATTTACTCATGAACTTGCTTAAAGCTGCCTGATTCAACTCCTGGTAATTTCAGTTGCAGTCCCCACACCAATGAATTCCTAGATTTCAGCTATTTCTGCCCTTATCTCTCTTCATTTCTCCACTGACAACTGATTTCCTTTAAACCTTTCTTGCCGTTTCACCTACATCACTCTGGATGCTCCTGATTTTCTTCTTAAATTTCAGATTTCCTTCTCTGCTTCTCAGGCCCCTCTTTGCCCTTTACTCTAAATACAGGTGTTTCCTGAGGTTTGGCTCTATTCTCTCTACATCTTTTCTTCTCACGCAGTGTGCAAAAAGCACATCTACAAGTTCAAGATAAACAAGATATGTTTGAACATCTTGGATATTCATTGTATTTGTATATTTGTCTATAAACATCCTTATAAGCAAATGGATTCCTACTATTCTGGGTCAGTAAATTTTATTCTTCAAACACCCTAAGTAGAAAATACTGACATGCACTGAGTGCTTGGAAAATATGGTACTTCAGAGTTGTTGGGGAACCAAGTGTCACTAACTCTGTAATCGAATCAAAGTAACCTTATGGACTGCTGTAATCACAGATGGCACTAATCACTCCCAACTGTAGGACTAGTGCCTCTCTAAAAAACTGGGTCATTTTTTAGAAACATGATACGTGTTCTTCTCTTTTTACTAACCAGTATGTTGTCTTATAAACTAGTGTGTTTTCTGACAAGCTAGAATTTTTATTTCATTTTTGATTGAACAGGCATACACAAAACCATTGTCTTCCACAAATTGGTTAAACTTCCTACCACAAATGTACTTGGGCAAACGTCCTATTTACAAACATGAAACTATGTTTAGTTACATTTCCTGTTGAAGCTAGCCTGAAAATAGCAGCAAGTCTAGAGATTCTGACATTAGAAAACTAAGTGTCACTCTCTACTTACTGTTCCAAAGGTGTATTTATTTAAAATTATAGTTTCAATTGGAAAAATTGAGAGGTAGTTACAAGCAGTTACATTTGAAGCAAAAGCTTGTAAGTGGTGAAAATGCAAAAGATAACAAGGTAAATTCAGAATAACCTTGAAGCATGGAGGTGCATTACACGGAATTTGGTGATTGAAACCATCACAGCATGGTCCCCAAACACTAGGGAACTCCAACAGCACTGCAGTTGGCCACAAATTTGTAAGATGTATTTTGATGCTCATTTAAAATATAGGTGTTTAATCACCATGGAGATGTAAATGAGCCTGACTTGATGGCCATTGAATGAAAAAAGCTAAGAAATAGTTTCATGAAAACATCTCATTGAATATATAACATTAAAATCAATTTTGAAAAACAATTTAAAGTTAAAAGGCAAGAGAACAGAATCTTTGTTATGAGCAATGCAGAGAAAAGAAATGCTTGAGGTATCATGAAGGTTACTTTCAGAAGCACCTATGGAATAGAACTCCTGAGACAGGGGCAGATTGGTATAGCCCTGAGTCCCAAGTTAGATTGAATCTGTTCTGACTCAGAAAGAGGCAATTGAGATGACAAAGTGTACTTTTACAGGGCAAAACATCACCGAATAATCAAGAATATGAAGACAAACTAGATTTTTACCTAATGTTAGTATGAAAACACAGATGTAAACAGTGCAACTATTAATACTTTACTAGTTGGCTACACTTATGAAGTAGCTGTCAAGACATCTTATTTGCCAAAATACCTCAAGGTAAAACTAGTGAAAAATTTTTTGGCGAGATATGAGCATTTTATAATAGTTAACATGATATTAACTGGAAGAAAAATATATGTTAATCTATGTAAAGCACACCTTTGGAAGCAATAGTATGCTTCGAAGACATTATGCCCCTGACTTCTCCAGCAACCAATTTATTTACTTATCCAAAAATAGCTCTGAGCACCTACTGTGCCAAACGGTATGCTAGATCCCAGAGATTCAACTCTGAATAAAGCATAGTCTTATCCTTAAAGTGTTTACATTTACCAAGAGGCCACTCCAAAGAATTTTTTGCTTGATTTTTCTCAGCATGTACAGTGACTTAGTGAAAGTGGAAAATTTTGCAAAATACAGTATTTTAATATTCATTATTTTAGCTAAAATCATAATATAATGAAAAGAGACTTAGAAAGCATATACTACTACCTAAATGTATTCTTGCCCCCCACAAAAAACAGTATCCATGGTTAGAATTTTCTAATTCAACCATAAATTAGTTTATTTCCACGTGAATAACAAAGACATCATGACAAAATGAAAAACAACCCCTAAGTATTATGAATTCATTTGGTTTTTATACTTATAATAAATTGTGGTCATGAAGAATTGTTTATTTAGTAGATTCCCCCCCCTCCCCCAAAGTCTGAACACTCTTATTCAATATTGAAAGGTAAAATTGTGATGACGGTTTTACAGAAAGTGACAAAATCGGAACATGAAATGGAAGTTTGAGAGTTGAATGGAGATATCAAAATATGAATAATTTGAGGCTTGATTCATTTACTAGTGACAAAAATTGCGGCATTAATCTAAAAACAAAGGTCATTATTCATATTTCCTCATTGGAAATGTTCTTTCTGAATATTTTCACAGGATTGTAAAAAAACTAACCAGTGGATCAGAGACTCTTTGTCCACCATTAGGCAAGTAGACAAGTGCACCAATGATTCAGCAAGAAGATGGACACACTGAGATTTCTGGCAAGAGCAGCCAGACAACATGGTGTCATCCTTCATTTGTGATTCTGGCCTTCTCCTCATATGGTGTTCTCCACACACAGCTCATAATATCCTTAAAAATTATTTCCTGAGTGCCCACGCATACTCATGAAACTTGGCTCTCAAGAATAAGGTAAGACAAGGGAGAAAAGTTAGAGTGATACTGAACCCGGGGTACATGATTTGCTGTCTTTAATTTAGTCCAATTATATGAGAAAATGATAAACTCAAAGAGTAAAGTCTAGGGAGTAACATTTTGGTCAGTACTTTCTCCTCACGCCTCTATGAATTCATGAGCCATCTCTTCAGCTGTTTTGCCAGTTTTTGCTTCTGGCCTCATGCAACCCATTTTCCACACACCAGGCAGAGGAATCATTTAAGAATTTAAATCAGATGATTTAATCCCCTGGCTGAAAACCCTCAATGATTTGCTGTGTCATTTAAAATAAAATCCACTTCTCAGCATGGTCTGCCAGGCCCCCATTAATTTCATTCTTACCAGGCTTCCCTAGATCTCTTTCTGCTGTCCATATTAGCTTCCTCACAGCTAAAGATCTTTATATATGCAATTTTTTTCTGCCCCATCCAGCACAAATGTATCCGCCTTGTTATGGAGACTTAGTTCAAAGGTTACCTCTTTAGAGAAGTTTCTTTGACCATACCCTGTCATTCCCCCACCTCTCTTGATCTCATCACTATGTTTTACTCCCATCATAGTACTTGTCTTCTGCACTGTCTTGTCCATTTATTGAATTGCTTGCCTACTGTCTCCCCCTCATTAGATTTATTTTAAAAATAAAACACATGATACTAAAGAAATGTTGCATTTTGAATTATGCCACCGAATAATTTGAGTTAAAACTTCAGGTGTCCTCTGCTCTTCTGGGTCTGTGAATGACTTGGAAATTTCTGAGGATCTCTGCTCTGTATTCTATCTCTGATACCATTACATCCTCTCATGGCCTCAACTGCCATTCACGTCTAAACAGAGGACCCTTAAATATTTCTCTCTCATCTCACTTCTCCATTTGCTAAATGATTCTTTCAGTTTATAACCCAGACACCGCAGACACTATCTGCCCAAACACGTCATCGTTCCTCAGATCCAGACCGTCTTCCGCTGCTCCTCATCTACAGCAGGGTGGGAGCCTTTGAGCGCTCTTTGCCTCTTTGCTCTATCTTTTGTGTTTCTTCCCCTCCCCTCAACTCACACCTTTGCAAAATTGCTCACATTTTTCCTTTTGTTTCCACAGCCACTATCCTGGGTCTGACCTCTCTCATTATTTGTCAAAACCATTGTTAGACTTTTCTAATTGGTCTTCCTCAGTATTATTGTTCCCTCCCTCCAGTCTATCCATCCCTAAATCACAGCTCTGTTCATTTCACTCTGCAACTCAAATCCTTCCATGGTTGCCACTGATTGCAGAAAGTAATCCTAATCACTTGCGTAAAAATAAACGCACTCCTTGAAATGCCCCTGATTGACAATTCTTATTTACATTGCTCAACTGCCCCTTTCCCTCCACAATTCTTTGCCTTAAGAACCCTCCACGACTCAACATTCTAAAAACCCTCTGTATTTTTTTCACATCGATCTTTGATCTTAGCATAATCTCTTCACAGTATGCCCTTCCCATGATTCCTACATTCTGGGAACTCAATGCATGTTGACTTGCTAAATAAACAAACCTCTGCCTTTCTTTCAAGGCCAAGTCTGTGGCAACTTCTCCAGTCTTCCTTAATACCTCCAGTCAGATTACCCTCTCCCTCCTCTAAGCACCTACATGATAATTCTCTTTTAATATATTGAGCACATTCCACTTTCCAGCATAACTGGAAAGGTGCATTTCTGTCTTCCCCACTAAACTGAAAATTTCTTTATGGCTAGGACTATTATTAATAGCACTGATTAAGTAGACATAAGGTGATTGTTGAAGTTAGGTGGGGGTGGTGACGGTGATGATGTAGTAGACAGGGTGAGTCGTGTGTGACAGTGGGTGGTATGGAGGTCCCAGCATCATCCTCAGTGATGTGGGAACTTCTCATACTATGAATTCCACTTTTGGCTACCTAACATGCCCAATCAATCCACGTATATGCACCTATGAGCTCTTAGACCATAAATGCAGGTTATATAATCATCCCCATCATCACCCATTAATGCCTAAAATATTTGGTTAAAGCAGTAGACAGGAGTCAGGAGCAACTGTTATAATTAATCCCAATGTCCTAAAACCCTAATTGCATGGAGTTTCCCCCCAAGAACCATGATTCAAACACTGCTTAAAGAGTTAGTTAATATCCAGGATCAGTAGAGCTGAAATCTGTAAACCAGATACTTCCAGCAGAACGTTCATTTCTATATTCAGATTTTTAAAAAATCTATTCACATTTTGAAGCCAACATAAATGAAACCTTAAACAGCTACATGATTTTAAAATGAATCTCTCTGCATTATATTTTATCCATAGATAATACGGCATCTTAAAATTCAATGCTTTAGTTGCAAATGGATATAGAATAATGTAGAACATAAAAATGTAGTGGGCAACTCAGAACCCTTCACATTTTATTTCTGAAAGAAAGAATATTTTCTTCTATTCAGAGATATGCGTCTTCCTTGACTTTAGCTTTAGCTTCATATGAAATTTATTTGGGAAAGGAGTAGGGAGCATTAACCACTCATGATTAAAGAAACTCTGCTATTCTATAGATACCAGAGTAAGCCTTTTGATTTAACAAACATTTAATTATGAACAAACACTTTAAAGGTCTTTCATGTGGCAAATAGATTTTGAAGGAAATCAAACATGACAGGGGCTATTTGTTTTCCTTTATTTTACCACCACATCAGTCCCCAGCATATCCTGCCATTGTAGAGTAAATCAAAACAAGAGCCAGGAAAACGCAGGGGCCAAAAAAATTGGTGGCTCCTAAGTGCAGGCCTGCAGGAGGCCGCAGAAATTGAGAACAGCAGCAGGGAAAAGGCAAGAGGTAATTTACACATACAGCCTCCCTCTAAATCTGTGTTTGAATTAAAGCTAAAGTAGACTTCAGTCAGCAAACTCTGCCTCATGAAAAATAATATGTTTACATACATTATTTAAATCTGTCTTTTTGCCTGCTGCTAAACCAATGAGCTTTTTACTGGAATTCCGCATTTGAAAATAGCAAGAAATATATGGTAAGAATATTTAATTGCTGAAACGCCTATTAAAATTAAATGGTATGTCTTATAATGAGAGAGAGAGAGAGTTATTCATTATTATAGGTTAAAATAACTGGAAATATTTAACTCATAGAGAAAATGATCAAAACCTGATGTCATTACATATATAGAAAATATCATACAATAGACTATCAGTAAAGTTGAAGCAAATTATAAGTAAGAATAATTAAAATCAGCTTTATTTTCTACCTATTATCTTGAGAGGCTATAAGGAAGTGTTTTATTACCAACTGGTTAGTGAGAAACATTATAAATTATCTTTTTAATAGAGATTCAGAAATAGAACTTGGTAATTTAGGGAAATACAGTAAAATATTATAGATTAGGCCATGTCTGAGAAAAATAATCACCTTGATGAAGACAATAACAAACAAAATTAATGACTTATTGGAAAGAATATAAATCTAGTGCTTCTTAGATTGTGGCAAGTTGACATTTATCCATTTAATTTGATCAGTGTGTATAGTGACACTAAATAATTCAGGCTTTTTGCTTTGGTAAAACCAGCCACATAATTTCTACTTCTCTATTGTGTTCTTGTCTGTAGAATTATAATGCTATTTTTTAAACTTCTCTCGGCTGACATGAAAACACTCTATTTTCTGAGCCATTCTGTAAGTAAACAGGGTAAGAGTTTACAGGGACTCATTTGTTCTAAATGTGAAAGTGCTCATTCCCATGAGATGTTACTTTGATGTTGTATAAAGCACATTGTGAGCTTTGGAATAGTACAGATCTATATGCAAACCCTACTCCTTCCAGGCAAGTTACTAAACCTCTCTGAGGTAGTTCCATATGGTGTAAAAAGGGACATAATTTACTGGACAGTTGTGAGAATTAAGGTTGCTGACATAAGTGAAGCACCTACATAGAGCTTTCCACACAGTCATTAAAATATTATTTCTCCCCCTGTGTCACTTGTCACAAGTTCTTTTAGGCAAGGATGTAAAGCAAAAGACAGGCATAAGCTTGTGAAAATTTGTCACTATCAGAACTCCTCAGAAAGAAAAACTACATTTATCTTTGAAATCCATATTTCACACTTTGAAGAGTGCAATTCTTGAAAAATCTTTATGTCTTTGCAGGTAGATCAGGAGAGAATAATATATAGCACCACTCTGTGGACAAGCCATGGTTTCGCCACTGAATAAAATGTCTCTGTATCAAGCATCTGGCTCTCCTAAAAGCACCATTCATGATTATTAATAGAAATCACTTCCAGATTTAGCAAAACAAGTATCTGTGTCCAGGTCTACACACAGTATCTCTCCCCCTTCAATATACTTTTAACTGATGTTTTATGTATTGAGATTTATATATCACTGGTGAAGTATCTCACTTTTCATCTGTGCTGCTGTTGGGTAAAGCACTAATTTTCCTTGAAAGACTAGAGGCATTTCCTTTTTGTGTCAAAATTCTACCTTTGGTTGTATACTGAGAACCAGAACACAAAATTCTCAGCAATTCATCTCCAGTGTCTGAAAACCACCTCACAAATGATCACTTCAGGTTTTGAAGAGTTTTGCATTTGGAATTTCAAAGACAAGACACTCAAACCTCTCTTCAAAAGTAAACATTGTTGGTTCAATAAGATGCCTTGGTTTTCCTATCATTTTTACACTTCAGGAATTTAAAAATGTGCTCTCTAAAATAGTGAATTCTATGTTATCCATTTTTTATCACAATTGAAAAAAAAGAGTGAGTGATACCAGCTAGCTACATAATCTCATTGTTAAAAGTCAGGTAATTGCCATTAACCTTAACTATTAACCTCATTATTAATTAATTTCACCCACCTGAAGAGCAGATATGCCCTTCGTTCTTGATGACACCCTAAGGATTTACAGTCTTTGTCCATTAGAAGGTTGAAAACTAGCGTGGGCTTTTTGGAGGGGATGATTTTCCCACATTTGGATGAGTCGAAGGATCATCTTGGATCACAGTTGTCAATATAATTTCTACAATCAGTGTAGTGAATGTAAAACAGAGAGAAATTTAGCAACAGGCATGTGGGAAACAGAAACACAGTTTGCTCCCAGTTTTTTCTCCAATAAAAATATTTCTAAGGCATAGTTCTTGGATAAAATAAAAATAATATGTACTGTTAGCTCAGAGTCCTTTTTATGAGCTATAGACAAAGGGCCACAGGTTTCAGAGGAGTCTTAGGATTCTTGTTTGCTAGCAAACCATATCTTACATGATCTGGTCCTTCCTCTCAGAAAGTAGGTAAGAATCTGCTAAATATAGAAGGCATGAGAAAGTCAATGATATGGGAGGTAGGGAGGAATGGGGAGGAAGAGTATATATGCCAAAGCAAGAAATATTCAAGAAAAAGACAGATTCAGGAGATTGTAAGGAATTCAACATAGGTAGAAACAGGGCTATAGATAGGAAATGTATTTGTTTCCCATTGCTCCTATAACAAATTACCGCACGCCGAATGGCTTAAAATACCACAAGTTTATTCTTTTAGAATTTTGGAGGTCAGAAGTCCTAAATTAGTCTTACAGAGCTGAAATCAAGATGTCAGTAGGACTGATTCCTTCTGGAGTTGCCAAGGGAGATTCCATTTCTTTTCTCTTCCAGCTTCTAGAGACTAACAGCATTGTGTTCCTTGGCTTGTGACATCACTCCAATTTCTACTTCTGTTTTAATATTGTCTTCTTCTGCCTTTGACCTTCTTGCTTCTCTCTTACAACGCCCCTTCTGATTACATCTAGGGCCTGCCAGGATAATCAAGGATAATGTCCCCATCTCAAGATCCTTAAATTAATAACATCTACAAAGTTCCTTTTGCCATATAAGGTTACATATTCACAGGTTCTAGGAATTAGGACTCAGACACCTTATGGGAATCATTACTCAGCCTACTGCAGGAAGTAACAAAACTTCTGGTAGTATCTATCATTATTATGTGTTATTCATTATGCTAAGCACTTCACATGCATTATGTAGCTGTAATGTTCTTTCTCTCTCCGCAAGATGGCAATGATTATGGGTGATATTTAAAATATTTAAAAACTTGTACCTTGGGTGCACTGAACAATCAGAATGGACTCTAGACATCCTCTTGAAGCCCTCATTGCTGTATAACCCTCCGTCTGTGTATGAGAGAGTTCCACATGGTTCCAGGAAAGTAGTCTGCAAGGCCGTACTGAGCATACTTATATACACTGATTAAATATCAATCTTGGTAGTAGCATACTGAGGCAGGCCCTCTGCTAGGTATTTTACATTCATTATTGTATTAAATCCCTAGTTTAACCCTCTGAGGAAGGCACTGTTGTCTCTATTTCACAGATGAAGTGAGTAAGGCTCATAGAAGTTAAATAATTTGCCTGTGTTAATGTTTAAGTCAGTATGAAAACCAGCAGCCAAACTTTGTGTGATTCTAGGCCTCCTTTTCCTTCCATCAGGTTATGCTGAGACTTATTCAAAAATCTAAAATAATAATACGATCTAGAGATACTTAAGGATTATCAAACCAATATGATAGTCTGGATAGTAAATTAGTTATTAGATTTATGAAAATATTGTAGTGGGCCCTTCTTCAAAGGCAGAGGTC
>RJWJ010035228.1:0-16783 GCA_004363605.1 Indri indri
TTTTGGTTGTTGCTGTGATTGCCTTTGGGGTCTTCTTCATAAATTCTTTGCCTAGGCCAATGTCTAGAAGAGTATTTCCAACATCTTCCTCTAGAATTCTAATAGTTTCACTCCTCAGGTTTAAGTCTGTTACCCAGCATGAGTTGATTTTTGTGAGAGGTGAAAGGTTTGGATCCTGGTTCAGTCTTCTGCATGTAAAACCATCTCTTATTTCTGAAGAACATCCTCCTTCTTTTGTGGAACTGCTCCTCTCCTTATTTCAATCATGTGATTCTTGGAAAGACTGCCAATCATAGTACCCCTAGTCATACAGTTTATTGGTCTAGAGCTGCTCATTGGAATTACCTGGTGAGCTAGTAAAAAATAATACTGATACCTGGACCCTGCCCTGGACCAAATGAATCTGAACCTCTGGGGGTGGAGCATGGGCAACATTTATTTTTAAAACTTTCTGGGTGATTATCATGCACGTTTTAGAGACTAACACCTCAGCCAAACCAAGCCTATCAGAGTGTTCCACAGGATTTTCCACACTGAGTATGAGGGAAGAGAGGAGCAGCATTCCCACTATGAGATAGGAGGCAGAAGAGTGGCCACTATGTGAATTTTTTGCCAGGTGGAGTAATCTCACCTGAGATAATGAGCCTTCCTGTAAAGAGAGCAAGAGACTGGAGATAAAAGACAGTAATTGAAAGAGAGAGAGAGAGAGAGAGAGAGAGAGAGAGAGAGAGAGAGAGAGAGAGAGAGAGAGCTGACAGGAGCCAATTCCAATGTCATGACTGTCCAGGGGACCCAACCAGACACCACTCCCTTTCTTATGGCTACGTGAGTCTTTCCTGAAATTCTCCTTAGAGCCAGACTAGTTCAAACGAGGCATTTGTAACTTGCTAACAAGCAGCTTTATACAAATGTATCTTGGAGTTGTATTTTAGGTGTCACTGTGCTGAAGTTGTTGGGTAGGTCATGTCCTAGGCTCATGCTACCACAGCCTATTCTCAAAATAAATGTTACATTTTTTTTAGATTCTTTTCCTTTTCTAAATTCTAATCATGTCTCTCACAACTGAAGTAAGATCATAAAGCACAGCTCTCCAGTAGAACAGTGTTGGCAGGTGGCAGTAAACCTTAATACCCCGAGGTCATACATACAGTCTCCTTTAACCCAAGACTGTCTTCTAACTCCCAAAAACAAATGAGCAATTTTTTTAAAGTGGCAAGTAAAAAGAGTGGCTAGGGACCGGTTTATGAATTTAGGTTTCCACTGTCTAGAAATGTTTTGGATTTGGAAACCAACAGGCTTTTGTACATGTGGGAAGTGTTTTGCAGAATTAACCATTGGACTCAGATGTCAGAAAAAAAACTGAGTGTTAGAAATATAGTTTACAGACATTTGGAGGGTCATTAATCTAACTTTTCTTTAGATGTAAGCATCAAAGTCTAGGGATTGAGGAGTGCCTGGTAAACATAGCTCAAAGGGCTGAGTTAGATGAATTGGCACAAAATGCATTTAGCTGAAATTCAGCTGCTGACTCCAGCCTTCTCCATTTTTCTCCATAAACTCCCAGCTGAGTTATCTTCCTCTCTGACCTTACAAACCCTCTGTCACCAGATTATTAACAAGTGCTCTCTTCCAGTTCATTAATCTAAGCCTTAGTGCCCTCATATCATCTAAACTGGCCAATATGTTTTCTTCAGTGAATCACTTGTTGCAATATTACCCCCATCTTTCTTTGGCATAGACACTGTTTATTACCAGCACATCCAATGCTAGTACAGTCATGCATCCCATAACAATGTTTTGGTAAATGATGGACCGCATATGTGACAGTGGTCCCATGAGATTATAATACTCTATTTTTATTGCACATTTTCTATGTTTAGATGCACAAATACCCCTGGGCTATAATTGCCTACAGTATTCAATATTAACATGTACAGGTTGGTAGTCTAGGAGCAATAGGCTATACCATATAGCCTAGGTGTGTTGTAGGCTGTAACATCTAGGTTTGTGTAAGTACACTGCATGATGTTGCCACAGTGACAAAATTGCCTAAAAACCTGTTTCTCAGAACTTATCCCTGGTATTAAGTGACTCATGACTATTTAATGGTACTTCTAAAACTAAAGCCTTTTAAATCTACAATGGAAGGAATTCCCAGAAATGGAGAAACTCTATCACCCCCAAGTTGAGTGTTCCTGTCAGAGTAGATCTATTTCCATGACTTGTATCAACAGGTATCAATGGCTAAGGAGGTTTGGCAAGAAAAGCTCTAACTCAGGGGTGCAAGGTTAGGAATATGATGGAGGCACTGGATTCTGAGAACATTGGAAATAGCAAAGATCCAGAGAGAACAATACAGGAAGAGGCCCAACAGCTGAACATACCTGGATCACTAGATTCTAGGTTTTGAGAAATGGTAAAAGCTGGAGATTTTGTTATTTGCAACTGAACAACTCCTAACTGCCTTTTACTTCCTCCATAAATCCTTTACTTTTTCCTAAGGGGTTAAGTTCTTTTTAAAGAAAAGCAGGAAAGTCTTTGCAGGCTGCTTCTGAGTTCAACCCTGCCTCTCCCTACCTCCCCCCACAATGAATAGCTGCTTCAATGGGGAGAAAGGAAAAGAAAAAATACAGGGAGAAGAAATAAAATCACTAGTATCACCTAGCTACACTGAGACACATAGTAGGAAAAACCGAAAGTTATTTCCAGGTATTTGAGATATAGTTAGAATTTATGAGTTTAAAAGCTTATATTTTATTTTTATCCATTTACCTTAATGAGTTTGATGATTTTTAAACTTTCAAATTATCTGTCCATTAGAGAAAAAGAATGTATGTATTATGAAAATATTAATAGGCATTAAAGACTCTACGGTGCATTATCTGGTTTTAAAGTTTAAAATGTTTGGTCTATATAGACTCAGCTTAAACAATACACATTTAGTCATTTAGAAAAACATCAACTTGCATTTAATTTAAGATCAATAAGTATATCAATCTATCATTTATTGAAGTTTGAACTTATATGCTAATCACTCTATAACAATTATCTTATGTCCTAGGAATAAGTCTATTACATAAGTTTAGAGCCTCTGTTTTACAGATAAGCAAACTGTGGTTCAAAGAAGTTAAGACATTTGTCCAGGGTTACAAAACTAGCATATGACAGAGCTAGTTAATCAAGCTTTAATTATAAAATACCACCAGCAAATATGGAAGACATGGAAGACTTTTTAGAGTAAAATATTTATTATCTGATCAGCCATAATATTTTCAGATTGGCTTCAAGGCTTAAGTATACTTATCAAAAGGAAAACTAAGCCAAATATCTTAGTTTAGTATTGAAAGGCTAAAAGCAGCTTTAAGAAAAAGACAAAGACAGTAGGTGGGTAGAGATGCATTATTTCTGTTTAAGATTATTTCTTATGTTTGGGAAATAAGCCATGCTCCTCTCCACTCATGTGATTAAACTTTATTCAAAGTTCAGTAACACTGCTCTAACTTTGGGGATAAACGACAACAAAAGTGGCATCACATCTTGCATATCTTGCATATATATTGAGCATTTTTCTGACTCATGAAAAGAAATACAGTTAAAGCAGTGTTCAAATTGTGTTTTAGACATTTTCCTCATGAAAATATATCCATATTTTCTGAAGCTTAAAAATGATGAGGTGGTTAATTCTATGCATGTAGCATTATTATTTTATTTGATATTTGATATACATTATGGTACATGTCATATTTTAATATTGCTTCATTATTTTCAAATTATTTTTCAGATATTTTATTTTATCCTGCAAAGTACCCTGTGAAATAGGAAAAGAAAACATGATTATTCCCATTTTAAAATAAAAAAACATGCCCAATAAGTTTTTGAGTTCCCCCAAGGTCATTCAATACATAGCAAAGGCCCATCCAAAATTCACATCTTTAACTTCCAGCCTCATTCTTTTTTCACTAACTCTTGCTGTTTTGTTGTTGGTTTTCTTTTAATATCAAACAAATTCAATTAATCACTCTACTCAGGTAAAACTAACTGAAAATATCAAAATTTGGCCATTGATTTCTCATTTAAAATAAGCTGAAATCAGAAGAAATGTTTCTTTCATAGCAAATTAGATTTTAAATCACTACAAATCATTTAAACTTGATTTACTAAAAGAAATTATTATAAATGTTAAAGTCTGTGAGAGACATTTCTATATACCAAGTTTTTATCCTGTACCTCCAATGAAAGAGAACTCTTTAACCCTCTACATTTTGAACATTACTATTTGAAAGGCTTTCCTTACATTGATTTGAATTCTCTTCTAGTAATTTCTACCAAAATATTTTTACCAAATTAACAAAATATTTTGTGTGTGGACTTAAGAGTCATTTAGCCTGAAATCAAATTATGGTTTTAACACTTAGAGTTTGGTAAATGTGAGCAAATCACTTAATGTCTTTTGTGCCTTAGTATGTTCATGCGTGTGGTAGGGATGATAATAACACCTACTTCATAGGGTTGTTGTTAGGATTACATAATTCGTAAATATAAAATACAGAACTTAAAACAGTACCTAGCCCTAATAAGTATTATACAAGAGCCAATTAATAATATTAGTATTACTAGTCCAGTTGCTCTTCATGTGATAGGCCTTGAGGAATCAGCATTCACTTCCTCCCTTGAGTCTTCTCACCCTGCTCCCCCATTTCTGTAATTATTCCCCATATGTTCTCCTCCCTCTGGCAATCCTCCCAATTATTATTCTCCCTCCTAAAATTTTCTCTCATTCTACAGATATGCACTGAATGCCTACTGTGGTGCCTGGAACTCATGGTTTGTTCACTCAACAAGCATGAATCAATCACCCCTTCTGTGACAGGTGTATAAGACCGTGTGAACAGGGAAGGGGTGAATGAGACAGTCTCTGTCCTCAGAGAGCTTACGAGATAGCAGGGGAGATGGACATGTGAAAATGAGTCTTTACCTTAGGGGAATCTATTGTAAAATGTCAACTAGGTTTGTCGGCTTCTTATTCTACATAAATATTCCATGACATAAAGAGAAAATATTCTCTCTTACTCACTTTGCTGTGGTAAAATGAAAACTCAGCCTTTTACGTAGGCTAGTTATTAAAGTGAATGTTTCTTAGTCCATGGTATGTTTCTCTGTGCCTGCATTCAATGATAAAGTATACAAGTGACAAAATATCTTGTGAGGACTATTTATTGCTGCTTCAAACTTAAACTCATGTCAGTGTTATTTAACCACCTTCTCTTCAAGCATGTTTCTTTAGGGACAGGCTGTATTCAGCCTGGGCCATTTCGATAGAAATTACGACACATGCTTTTCAGTGCAGTCTATCACATTTAGCAGCGACTCTAGGATGCTCTTAGGTGAACTGACCAAATGGTTTGCCAACACTTTTAGATGCAGTTGAAATGCTGCACATTGCTCTGCCTGGACGACCTATGCATCGCTCAGGTTTGGCTATTTTTTTTCTGAATAAGAAGGGAATCTTTTTCTCAAATATATAGAAAAATATTCTGGAAATCTGAACATTATTGCTAAATTCATTTATTGTATTACCTTACATGATCCTCCTTGCAACAACTCTCTGAAGTAATCATTGTCATATCTATCTTGGAAACTAAACTTTTGAGTGATTAAGTTACTTGCATAATGTCACACAACTAGGACATGGCAGAGCTGAGACTGATTCAAATCCAAAATTTCATAAAGAACCACTCACTCTATAGTTTCACTGTTTCTCTTTCTACTCGCTGTCAAGGCTGGCTGTATTGTTTCACATAGCACTGTGATTTTTCCCTCTGGAAAGCAGGGCATTTGAACAGCTGATCAGGGGATTCTTGCCTCTAGTTTGCAGGGGGGATGTTTCTCAACGTGGACCTGGACTCTGCATTTGTACTCAATGGGGAAGAAAGAGTAATGACATTAAACGAAGGCAGTACTGACTATGAAATCAGTTATCTTTTAAATCTCAAGGTTGTTGAATTAATGAATTAGTCTTAGAAGGCTTTGTATCATTCTTGGAATCCTGAGAAAGGAAATTACATATTAACCCAGTTCACATCCATAAGGCACAATTTGCAGCCACATGTAGACTGAACCATATGGTGGAAACATTCTTCATTCTTTCAGATTATTTTATGTTGGGTGCACCATAGACAGTAGGTCTTTTAACTGACTTGTGTGATCAAAATAATAAAACATCTGTCGATAATAACCTTGAGAACAAATTGGTGCTTCCCAAACTTGTTTGAGCTTTGAAATGTCTACTGTAATAATGAATACAAGATGTGCAGACAGCATTTTAAACACAAACACACACACACATATACAAAATTTGGTCGTGTCACCTGAAAATTATGCCCTCCAGCATTGCTAAAACCTCATTCACATAAAATTCAGCTTCTTTGTGAATTCATGGGGTTATTTTATTTTCCTTTTAATGATAGAGTATGGTTGCAAGATCTTAAAAAGTCCAGAAAAGGAGATTAAATAACCATACTTAGGCAGTTTCATATGAAGCATGTCAAAACTAATAGTTTCAAAACCTCAGGAGAAAGTTGAGACTTCTAAACATTTAGAAGCCACCACAGAATTTTTTGGCCATCTGGTAAGTTGCCACAACAGTCGTAGCCAAAGACGTCCTCCACAGCGGAAAATCTGTGATTCTCATCACAAGCTCCCCTTTGCCTGCCCTGAGACCACAGTCTGGTTAGAATGAGCCTGTGGAATACTTTGGAGTGTTTTTATTTCTGCTGTGCCTCTTCCCTTCAGTTCTGTATTTGGCATGAGGATCCCTTGGGCAGGCCAGAATCCTTAATAGAAATTCCAAAAGAAAAATGCAGTGAGACATTTCCAGTTCCTGCTTTGGATCAGTGGAGTAAGTGCGATAGATCTTTCAGCTCCCAGCAATTTTGAATCTCCTGTCTTATTGAGCATGAATAGAAGTGCACTAAGTTTTAACAAGTGCTATTACCCACTTCTCATGCCACACAGAGCCCTCTAGAGACTTTGCCTTGACCATTAACACAAATTAACTTTTAGTCAATTGCAAAGTTCCTGACCCAGTGTTTCCTGTCATATTTTGGTTAAAAATCTAAGTTCTAGACAATGGTCTCTGTTCATGCTTTTGCCTCATGCATTCAACTGTTAAAATTTTGTTCATTGTCCTTCCCAAGTCTAAAAAAACCATAACCTTCACTTCTGTAGAAAATCTCCACTAAATAGACAGAATAGTTTTAATATGTCATTTCCTTGTAGCAAAGATGTGATAATGATAATAATAATAGCTCCTAAATATTTGGGATATACTATTGAGGCCTCCAATATTTTATTTAAGTTCCACTCCACAGTGAACAAACATTTAGCTTTTGTTATCCTCATTGAGAAAATAGGAAAAGTGGACATTAAAGTAGTTAAGTAACTTGGATTTAAAAGTTACATTTTTATTAAATGGCAGGGATGTAACAATTCAATCTCAACAATTTTTGATATCATCTGTCCAAGTCCATTTTCTTGCTATAAACCTATGTGGTAGATGTTATTAAAACCTTTATACAGATGAATAAACTGAGGCTTAGAAAGTTAAGTCAATTACCTAGTATATAGGGTTTATATGGAAAAGCCAGAGTAGAGAAAAAACATGCAACTGTGTATCTCCAGAGCATTCTTCCTTCTCTTATAGTCTCACCTTGGCATCACCAAGTGTTTAACTAGAAAGCAACCCTTACTCTTTGTACTTAATCGGCCACCGAGTCCTATGAATTCCCTCTTTCAAATTCCACCTATTTTTCCCCGAGACATGCTACCTAATTCGGTTGTTGTTATCTTTCATGAGGATTATAGCAGCTGCCTAACTAGTTTTTATGTCCCAGGCTTAAGTCCCCCACAGTGCATTATCTACACTGTAGCCAGTGTGATCTTTCTTAAAATAAATCATGACTGTGATACTCACCATGCCCCATTAACTTGTAGGTAAAATCTCACCTTCCTGGAGCAGCAACCAAGGCCTTACGTGTTCTACCTCTCACTGAAGCTTCCAGCCTATCCCTTACCACTCCCTTCTTGCATCTGTACTCCAGCCTATGGCATGACTTGGAATTTCCCAAACTCATGGGGTTCTCTGTTTCTCACTCCTATATTCTGTGAATGTTCTTCTCCATGGCTCAATGTCTTTGCCTGACTAAACACTGCTCAAATCTTGTGTGTGAGTTTAGGTATTATCTCCTTCTAGGATCCTTCCTTGACATATCCCTTACCTCTTGGGCTCCTTTCTCCCCAACTGACAATTTGAAAGTCCTCTGTCAAGACTTACTGGCCCCTGTCCAGAACTTATAAGTTGACCTCCCTTGGTAGCTGCTCAAAATAATATTAACAGCACCAATTTTATTGTCCTTTAAAAAAGAGCACATATATTTTATTAAACAGGAAAAAATAGAGTGTCCTAGTTACCCTCTCTGCCACAATTGTATAGCCATTTATAGGCGAAAATTTTCCATCTTGCTCGAATCCACTTGAACAGGGAATCAGATATTAAGTCTCTGCTGGTTGAGCAACATTTATTCAGTCAGTCAGTCAATACATATTTATTGATCACCTACCGTGTGTTCTGTTCTGTTCTAGGCTAAGGGTATATAGCAGTAAACAAAACAAATAAAAATTCTGACTCTCATAAACCTTATGTTCTAGTGGGGGAGACATTAAATGAACTAAATGAATAAGATGAGGAAGTATATTAGATAGTAATAAGTGCTATGGCGAAAAGTCAAGTAGTTTTATATTGACTTTAGTCACCCAAGCAGATAGCCATTTTGTACTTCTCCCTGAAATGGCAATTGCCATTCAAAATGATCATTGTCCTTCACCCGTTGGCTGCTATGGGTAGACGCTGCAATAATTATCACCTGTTGGCTGGACTCTAGACATCATCAGAAAAGGTGAAGTATGGAAGTAGCAGGTGTTGCCCTTGCAGAAGCTTCAGGACATTCCACAAATATGTTAGTGGCACAAACTTAAAAATAGTCCCAGTCTCAGATTGAGTTATTGTACACATACACACACACATACACAGCTAACAAGGGAGGTCTTTTGGGGCAAGAATACATATGCTAGAACTCTATTTTTATTTGGAAAGGTACCACCTTCAACTATTTGGTGCTAAGAACTGAGCCTATTTCCCTCCTGATTAGGTGACAATTAACTAGGTCAAAAGACGCTATTAATATGTCCTGATGGGTGTTCAGAAGAGACGAAGCTAAGCTTCAGATATGAATGTGCTTCTGAGCATTGTCAAAGCCTGAAATAAGATGCTACCCACTGCCTTACCTGTCCCCTGGGTCCCCATAGTTTCTTAGGCTTTAAGAAATGACACTCCTCTACCCACACTAAAAGTTATTTTTTCAATTTCCTTTTCAATTACCTGTTTCTGAGTCAGTCATCCCATCCCATCTCTGTGGTAAACTAGAGCTCATTGAGGGTAGTATCTATTGCTGAATTCCCAGCATCTAGCCGACAGTAGGCGCATAATAAGAAATACATGAAGGAAGAAAGGAAAATGGGCCTGTACCAAAGTAGGAAATCCATATCAGAATATCAGAAATTATTGGAGCTAAAGAAGGTCGACAGCTAAGTTAACACTAATTTTTACAGATTTTGACTGATGAGGGAAATGGAGTGTCACAGAAGTGCAAGGCCTTACCCAGGGTCAACACAGCCAACTAATTAAGATAAAAACTATATATCCTATATCATTCTTTTCTCTGGTGGGAAATTTCTGATTATGAAATATACTAATAAAGCATATCTTCTTTCAAGCCATCAAAAACAAAATGATTAATTTTATAGTAAAGTATTTTTAAATGAAAATGAACTACTTTCAGTTTAGCTATGTATGGTTTGCAGTATTTTTCATATGGTTTAGACCCAACTCCAACCCTAAACAGAATGCTTGAGATAAAAAAACCCTACACATATTTAACAGGTACAATCTCCTATACCCCAAACTTACCATTCTGAGGTGATATGTCTACTAATTTCTTTGTCCCTACTCTAAGAAATCATATGACCTCAGTTATGTCTCCAGAAATGAAAACATCAAGAATAGGAATAGAATATATTTGTTCTTCTAGTTGCACTAGAATGTATTGGAATTCTGTTCCCTTGAAGATATTAGACCATTGAATTTCTTTTTTACTTTTTAAAAATATTCCGATT
Organism: Indri indri; assembly: GCA_004363605.1. NCBI lineage: Eukaryota > Metazoa > Chordata > Mammalia > Primates > Indriidae > Indri > Indri indri. The sequence continues at coordinate 10,231 of RJWJ010035228.1, forward strand.
CTTCTGACCTCATGTTATCACTATATCAGAGGAAACACATTTGAGGTAAAAGTATTCCTTCAAACTTCCTGCCAGGTTGTGTATGCCACAGCATGCCAACCTCAGCTTACCTGTTTAAACTTTATTTTTATTTTTTTTTTTTTTTACAAATTTTCAATAAATTTGCAATGACCTTTGTCCAAGGGCAACAACGTTCTAACCTACTTCTGTAAATACAGCTCTTCTTTAAGGATATTCTGGGTGTTAGCATGCTCCTAATAATTTTGGTTTCTTTTCACCATTTCCTATTTAAAACTCATGGATACATTCATGCCTTTAAAATCCAAGATTTAGGATATTGCTAATTCTTCTGCTAAACTGTTATTTCATTTAGTTTTTTTGCTTAGCAACTCCCAGCCCTCCTTCAGGTCTTAGCTTAGCGATTGCTTTCTCAAAGAAATTGTCGCTGACCTTCCAATTCAAATTAGCTAGCCTCTGTTATTATTCTCTCCCATATACTTGTGATCTTATTTCTATTTGCCTATTTTTCTTTTTAATGTCTGCCTCTGCCAAAGGATACTAAACTCTGTGAAATCAGATAGCCATCTTTGTTTTATTTACCCATAACTATACAGATTCTAGCACAGTACCTTGCGCATAGTAGGTTCTCAACAAATTAAGGGGTACATTGAAAGAAAAAATGTGTTAGTATTAAGTGATAGAATTTCTTTCTATTTTTTTATGTAACATTATTTTGGTGCTTACTTTTATAAGATATCATTGCCAGCTGGGAGGGTGAGAAGAATACAATAGGGAATCAAAGCATTTGCTGGTACTTCCTGTGTTCTTTTCTAAGCACCGCTCCATCACCACCCTATCACAGAGCAGAATTCTGCAACCACAAGCTTAAAGCCTCTAAGTATCATATATCTTGCTAACACCTTGTTGAGTCTGCTTTGCCCCATCAGTAATCCAATGTGAAATCCAACATTTGTAAAATGAACACTTAGAATAGGACATGCATTTGCTAAACTCCTCTAGCAATTTAACTAACAGCCCTGACCAAACCTCAGAACAGAAGCAGTTCATGTCCCGATATGCATAAGCATCCAGAATGTGGAAAGGATTAGGCAGCTCCATGTGAAACATCATAATTAAAAAAAGAAGTCATCCCAATATATAAATGAGAAGAAATATCTTCTGTCTTCTGTCCTTCTGTTTTTTCCTTTGGATGTGTTCAAAAGTTTTGAAGTTTATAATATATAAAGGCTCATGCACACATATACACATGACCAGAAACATCATACAATTTTATATGTCAATTTAAATAAATACATAAATTTGGGAAAAAATAAAAAACAAAATAAAACCATTCCATAAAGGAAAAGCAATACTGACTAGTGGTTTTACGTTTAGGAAAAGCACCACTGTTTGGATTTTTTTTCTTGTCCTTTTGTTTCCTGATTCCTTACCCTTCAACCCAAATATTTGTCCCTGCTCTTGCAGACAAGGCCTATTATGGTCAGGCCTGAGTCACCTCTCCATCTGCATCTCCCATGACTCCCTCACCTCACACCCAGTGTGATACATTGTAATTTTTTCATCCTCCTACTTGACTAGAGTAGGCACTTGACTAATAAGCAATGAATGAATGAAATTTTATGGAGTTCAAGAGAAGAGGGCACCAAAACCTCATGATCAGAGTAGGAACATAAAAATTAGACCCCATTTATTAATGTGTGTGTATGTGTATGTGTGTGTGTGTGCTTATACACACACACACACACACATATATCCACTCAAAGAGCTCAGACCTACTTTGGCAGATGCTATGGTATTTTTATCATTAGAGCATTGGAACTTTATCACAGGCTTTGATCATCTAAGCTAACTTATCTCCTTCTTTACCTATTTCTCTCTTCCCTGCTTCTTTGCTTCCTACAAACTGTTCTTCCATTCTTCGACATACCCAGTTTTCCTAAGCTGCCTCCTTCTCCCTGAAGGTGAACTTTATCTTTTTATTATTTTGGAATTGGCTTTACCATTTATCTTTTCTGTGATGCCTTTCCAGGTTATGTCAAAGAAGATATCCCAGGCTCTGGCTACTACAGTTGGGGATGAGTAGCACTGTGCTTCACCTATACTTGTCTGTTTACAAAGTATATGTTATGTGTTGGGTTTCCTGATTTAAACATCTGGATTGTCCCTGTTTTTATAATATATTTGTCCTTTTAATGATAACCTCCCCTTAGTTTTTCTGATCTCTGTGTGAGTTTGTTTCTCAGAACAGATAATACTACTTATAATAAGATGCTTCCCTAAAAGCAAGTTAAGAGGAGAATCAACTGGGGTCATTTACTTATAAGTTTGCAAGTATAAATTTCATGCATTTTAACCTGTAGTTTTGTCCATTTTGGAAAAGAGTGCTTTATTTCTGCTGTTATGACCATCTAGGTCACAAGTTGGACATAAGTGGAATACTAAAAAAGTGGTAGTATATGATTATTTTACCCTAGTAATTACTTAAGAATGATCATTCTTGAAACACACACGCGCGCACACACACACACACGTGTGTGTGTGTGTGTATGTGTATATATACATATATGTACTTTTCCACTTGTACATGTTTGATAGTTTCTTACAGGGCAATCTGCTATGCCCTGTATTTCTTCGTATCCTTGACAATGCCTAAAATAAATCTTTGCCTATTGTAGGTGTTGGTGAAGGTGTTTCTCTTGTTTCCAAGGGGATAGGCAAGTATTTAACTTGTCTTCCTATGTACAACAAAAATCTTGCAATGATATTTTTTAAGAATGTCATAGGCTGACTTATTTTGAAATATTTTGTTAAATTTTTTAATTTGTGTGTAGAGATGGTTTCAGATTCACACTTCCCTTTTTGAGATTGTAGTAGGTCAATCTAGGCCTCCTATTTTATGTGTCATGAAATATATTCATTATGTTCTATCTCAGGAATACTTTTTTAATTGATAAAGCTAGGGAATATCTTTCTTAGCTAGAATTTTTGTTAAATTACTAAGTCCTTAGTGTAGTACTAAATACTATATTAGTACTCGTCATTAGTACTTGTGAAAGTGTTAAATATTCAATATAATGCTAAGTACCATATTACTATATGTTAATAATCTTATGAAAGTCCTAGTTTGGGATTGGAGAGAGGTTTCTATAAATATAAAAATTTGCTTTTTTTGAGACATACTTTACAGTTCACTAAATTTTACAAATGTTTTTGGAGGCAGGGAGGGGTTCAGGAAGATGCATAAAACTCAGATTTAACTCCATGACCAGCAAAGTGTAAATCTTATTCACTGTAAGCCTTAGGGTTGAGGTTAGGATTATCCCCTCAGTTTTTCTCTAGTAGAAAGTAAAAAATACTGTAAATATTTTCAAGGTAAAGGAACTTTGGGGTACATATTTTCCCTTCTAAGGAAAAGCTACTATAACCTTGTTTTCCTACCACACAACTTTCTACTTGCCACGGCTGTTGTGAGTCAGGACAGCAGGCTATCTTCTACCATGTACTCTGTCTTTGGAATATATCATTTGACAATGAAATGTGTACAGCATTCAAGTTGGAAAAGTACTGAGACACGTAGTTTGGATATTGAAATTTTGGAGACATCTGGACAGTTTATGTGGATAATAAGACTACATAATTGAAATTGGGATCATCCTGGAAAAATTCAGATCATAGGCTAATGTCTCTCACAAATGCTTTACCAAGTACCCAGCCTTCTTCCTGCTGCCATCCTATTAAAGCTTCCAAAAAAGGATTTTAGGGAAACCAATTCACTTTTGGGGGCCTATGTCACCTAGTCTATAAATATGTCATGGTTCAGTAGATGACTTCTAAGTTCTTACTATAATTAAAAGTTTTTTTCTAGCTCTAAAGGTGTTGGGTCGGCTATATTGCATCTAAATACTATCACTTCAGTCATCTTGGAACAAAAACTATGTACAACAAAACCTGTTTAGGTCCCTGCAATACTTTTCCTCTGACCCATTTGTTATAACTGTTTCATTTCATTTTCATCTGCCAGCAGACTGAATGACTTTCATTAAGTTCAGGATCATTAAGCTAAAATAAGAAGACTGCTTTTAAGAACACTAATTGGCAACTTAAAAGTCTCTAGCAGATCATGCCAAAAAAGGTGATCTATTTTTTATAATTTAATTTTTTTTCTTTCGAAATGTTATAGGGATATAATTTTTTGGTTACATGGATAGCTTTTGTAATGCTCGAGGCAGGGCTATAAGTGTGTCCATCACCAAAACAGTGCTCAGGGTACCCCTTAGGTAGTCAGGTAGGTTTTTGCCAATCCCCTCCTCCCCACCCACCCCCTACTTGATTTCCACTGAGTTTTATTTCTGTCTGTGCACATGAGTGCTCATCGGTTAGTTCCAATTTAATAGTGAGTACATGTGGTGTTTGTTTTTACATTCTTCAGATACTTCACGTAGGATAATGGTCTCCAGTTCCATCCAAATGGTTGCAAAAGGCATTAATTCATCCTTTTTTATGATAGAGTAGTATTCCATGGTATACATATACCACATTTTGTTAATCTATTCATGAATTGATGGACACTTGGGTGGATTCCACATCTTTGCAATTGTGACTTGTGCTGTAGTAAACATTCAATTACAGGTGTCTTTTTGATAAAATGACTTCTTTTCCTTTGGATAAACACCCAGTGGTGAGATTGCTGGATTGAATGGCAGGTCTACTTTTAGTTCTGTGAGGGATTTCCATACTATTTTCCATACAGGTTGTACTAATTTGTATTCCTACCAACAGTGTGTAAGCATTCCTCTGTCTCTGCAGCCACACCATCATTTATTGTGTTTGTACTTTTTGATAAAAGCCATTCTCACTGTAATAAGGTGATATCTCATTGTGGTTTTAATTTGCATTTTCCTAATGATTGGCTATGTTGAGCATTTTTTAATATGTTTGTTGGCCATTAGTCTATCTACTTTTGAAAAGCTTCTCCTCATGTCTTTTGCCCACAATTTAGTGGACTTGTTTGGGTTTTTTTGCTTGCTGATTTGTTTGAGTTCTTTGTAGATTTTGGTTATTAGCCCTTTATTGGATATATAGCTTGTGAATATTTTCTCCCATTGTGTAGATTGTCTATTTGCTCTGCTGATTATTTTCTTAGCTGTGAAGAAGCTTCTTAATTTAATCAAGTCCCATTTATTTAGTTTTGTTGTTGTTGTGATTGCCATTGGAGTTTTTTTTTTTTGTCAATTCTTTGCCTAGGTCGATATCTAGAAGAGTTTTTTCTATATTTTTTCTAGAAATCTCATGGTTTCGTGCCTCACATTTAATTATTTTATCCATCTTAAATTAATTTTTGTGAGTGTTGAGAGATATGGATCCTGTTTTATTCTTCTGCATGTGGCTATCCTATTTTCCCAGCACCATTTTTTGAATAGAGTTTCTTTTCCCCAATGTATATTGTTGTCAGTTTTGTCAAAGACTAGTTGGCTATATGTGGATGGTTTTAAATCTAGGTTCCCTGTTCTATTTCATAGGTCTGTGTCTCTATTATTCTGCCAATACCATGCTGTTTTGGTTACTATAGGCTTTTAGTATAGTTTGAAGTCTGATAATGTGATGCCTCCAGACTTGTTCTTTTTTTTTACGATTGCTTTGGCTATTCAGGCTCTTTTCTGGGTCTAAAAGAAATGCAGAATTATTTCTTCTAGATCTGTGAAACATGATGGTGGTATTTTGATTGGGTTTGCATTGAATCTGTGAATCACTTTGGGTTGTATGCACACTTTAACAATGTTGATTCTACCAATCCATGAGCATGATATATTTTTCCATTTGTTTGTGTCATCTATAATTTCTTTCCTCAATATTTTGTAATTCTATTTGTAGAGATCTTTCACCTCCTTAGTTAAGTACAATCCTGGGTATTTGTATCTATTGTGAATGGTACTGAGCCTTGATTTGACTCTCAGCTTCGCTGTTATTGATGTATAGGAATGCTACGGATTTGTGTACACTGATTTTGTGACCTGAGACTATAATGAATTTATTTATCAATTCCAGGAGTGCAGGCTTTGGCTTTTCCAGATATAAGATCATATCATAAGCAAAAATTGATACTTTGGCCTCCTTTTTCCTGATCTGGATACTCTTTATTTCTCTTGCCTGATTGTTCTGGCTAGGACTTTCAGCACTTTGTTGAATAGAAGTGGTGACAATGGTCACTTTTGTCTTGTTCCAGTTCTTAGGGGCAACGCTTTCAACTTTTGTCTATTCAGAATGATGTTGGCTGTGGGTTTGTCATATATAGCTTTTATAATTTTGAGGTATTTTTCTTCTGTGACCAATTAGTTGAGGGTTTTTATCATGAAAGGGTGCTGAATTTTGTCAAATGTTTTTTCTGCATCTATTGAGATGATCATATGGTCTTTATTTTTGCTTGTGTTTATGTGGTGAATCACATTTATTGATTTCTGTATATTGAACCATCCTTTCATCCCTGGGATGAAGCCCATTCAGTAATGATGGATTACTTTTTTTTTTTTTTTTG